>AYJT01042794.1:0-10934 GCA_001278415.1 Ocimum tenuiflorum
GATTCAAATTCCGAAACCCCTCCTGAAATCCTCATTAAAATTTCTACCAAATGAGATATTGGTTTTTCATAATTTAGTATGAAATAGCAACTTAGATTTTTATTGAGCTATACCCAACTTGAAGTCTCATACAATAATAAGTAAATCACGGGGTACTATAATTCTGGGGTGCATCGAGTTTGAACCGCTATTAGAGGGGTCATTCAAAATAATAGGCCAGTCGAGGCGCTTTATTGCTATCTCGAATGACTTGTTGTCTCGGATGGCTTCGAGCGAGGTTTCGAAGGAGCTCCTTGAGGCAGGCCCTCAAGGATCTGCACATTGCTCTTCGAATGAATCTAGTCGGAGGTGGTTGCTCCTCGATGAGGTCTTCGAGGCCCTCCCGGGGTCGAATAGTATGTTGTTTGAGAAGTAAGGCATTGGTTTGCGTTTATCTCGATGGGGGTAGATTTTAACCTACAACAAGCTCCCCGACCGAGATTTTGATCCTCAATTCATGCATCGAGGACCGCTTTTTCTGAGTTGTTTGTGGCAAGTTCAGCCTTAATTTGGCTTAGATTCTAGAATGAAGATTTTGACCCACAACAGAAGAACCATACATAAAAACAAGAAAGTCAATTCAAATGGTCCTAAGATAGCCTTTGAGGAATACAAATTAGAAGCCCTAACCAAAAAGCTTCACCAACAAATGAGTGGGAAGCTTCTAGAACAGAGCAACATGCACATTTCGATTGATTGAAAGAATCTTGCTGATTAGGAGAGAGTATGTGTTGTTTTCCTTATATATGTATGTTGTTGGGATCATATTGTACAAAAAACACACGTACATACACAATCACACAATCAAGAGCATTACATACACAATCACACACGATCATGCCTTTATTGTTCTCATCGGAGTCAATATATTCATGAACAAACACTACGAAAGTGAATTCTCGATTCATAAAGATACAAGCCTTGGATTCGTTGTTGCTTCAATTTCACCATCTGCCATTTCTGGAAATTTAGTTGCGTTACGAGTGCTTGGAGTTTTGAACTTGTTCTATAAACTTAATGAGTCGAATAATCCTATTTGGATAAATTTTCTAAGAAAAGAGGCGGAGCTTCTAAAGTCTAAATATAATATCGCCCTAGTGGAATTTTTATAGCTAATAGCCATAAATAAGTATTGGTGCACGCACGTTTCTCTGATCTATCGTTATGATCACTGATAGTTCTGAAGGCAAGAATGACCATATAAATTCGTGGTGCTCATAAGACGGTTCTTTTTCTCCAGCAGCTATCAATGTAATTGATTCTGAAAAAATTACTTTAAAATATAATTTAAGCATCTACTATGTCCTCGTATTAGTCGTGAGTTGTCACACCTTCGGGTCCCCTGGAACACAAGTACAGAACTAATCAAATTAATAGGAAAGCTAAAGGGTTATCGGATGGAAATTGAAATGTCCGAAGTACATGTTCGGCGGATACATGTAATTTATAAACCAATTTTTAATACTGTCAAAATAACATTGGAAAATACACAATTGAGAAACATATGTGCATCCCGAGCTTTATTTAATATTTATAGATGCAGCTCGACAACTACCTCTTTTATGTTGGATTTTGTTGATCTCATCCAATCAATGCAGCCGAAAAGTAAATCAACGAATGGATCTAAAATTTATGACTAATCACATGTGTAGAGATTAATCGTGCATAAATATAAAGAAAACTTACAATTTCTTTCGTAAAACGCAAGCTACATCAATCTTTGATTAATTCAAGTGCAGGAGATCACACGATAGATGGATCCACAACCGTAGGTATCCACGTGTTGAGTTAATCAGGCCCAGAGCCCAACTCACAGTCTATGTTCAAACGAGGAACACTAGGAATTCCCAAAGAGAACTACTGATGTGCATTTTGTGAATTTGTAGGGAAAACATATTTATCTCCTAGAGAGAATAAGAACGACGGTGTGAATTTGACATTTTCTATTTTTCAATCTCCTAATTTCATTCCCAATAATATTATATAGTACATGTTTTTCATATATGATTAAATAATTAATAATTCAATTATTACTATATTTGATCAATTAGATATATATTACCATACTATCATATTTATACTAATCTATATTTATCACTAGATATTTTTCGGGAGAATATATATTTCCTAATCTTATTAAGATCACAAATCTTAGTACATATTTTTCAATCTCCCACTTGGACTAATATTTTGATTTAAAAATCATACACCATCTTTTAAATTGATCAACCAAGACTAAAGTATGACCCTATAGGCCTCCACTATCGGCGATAATGCAATTAAACTCTATATAAAACTCCTAGATTGCATTGTGTAGCATAGCTTGATATATGGAGAACATTTACGTAGACGGAGTAAAGTAAACCTTACGTGAAGTTTATATAATATCCTTTCATTCACAAACCATTTAGTTAAACCTAGGATTTGTTATATGTATATCACAATAGCTTAGTTATTTTATATCGTTTTCATTAAATGACCCTTGTCGGTCATATTCAATTATTATAACTAAATACATCCCTTGCACTGGCTAGTGACTTAAGCTAGTAAAATAATATAGAGAATTTGAGAGTTTTTCTCGAAATTTCAATCGAATAATAATCCTTTCTTGGCTCAATTACCATTTTCTTTTATAACGTGAGATACCTAACACAAGCATTCTCTACCTCATCTTGGAGTGCAAGCTTTGTACGTAGTCAAAGTATAAGACATTGCAAATAAAATGAATGATGACCTCAAGTCTAAGGACTATTACGTACTCCACTTACCAATGAACCATAGACAATAAAACAAATGGTCTTAAAGGTGGAGTATACCAATACTCTATAAAGTATCCACGTGTCCATCACGAACATCTAATGTTTCGTAGCCGTGAGATCAATTATATTCTCTAAGAATGTGATGCAGACCACATGCCAACCTATCACAGAACATCAATATCCACACTTAATGATCTTTGGTTGGGGCGATTTTAGAGTTATACTCTATTATTAAATGTCCCGCATCATTAATAACAATATTAACTCATTGGAACATCTATTTTAATAATAATAATAAACAAATAAATTATTATTCAAAATAATGTGCATGCCTCTAATATATAAAAAGTGAATGCGATCAAGATAAATGTCTCTTTCTAAATTTGTTTCTAATACATACTATTTAAAACTCCCACTAACTCAAAGCACTCATTGATGTATCTAATACTCAAGTGCAATGCTCATTTTGGTTCGAAAGTCACAAAATAAGATTATCAATAGTGGATACTCTCGTCCTAATTTTAGTTCATCCTTTTTTATTATTTCTCTTATCTTTTCAAGTCAAACATTTTGTGGAATTTAGATCAATACCCCTAGTCATTGATAACTCTACATAGTATGATACATGAGGAAGAGATTGTCATCGAATTTCGAATAAAATGGTGGCTAAAAAGTGGAGAGAAAAGCACACCAAGGCGCCAACTTGGCCACTGTGCACGCGTTGCTGCTCTCTCTCTCGTTCGCTCTCTCTAATATCTCTCTGCTACCGCTGGGAATGATGTCGGAATGAAATTGAGTGGACTGAGTTTCGATAAGGGTGGGATTTTGATATTACAAGATTTTAGAACCTAATGTTATTAAATTATGACATTCTTCCCCTTTTATTCTTTTATTCTCTCACTTATTACCACCTACTTTATTTCCTCCATGCATTTTTTTTATCCAAAAAAACTATGAAATGCAGTGTGATAAAACCCCACAAGTTTGGGAATTATTTCGTGTCACGCGAATACGATTTTTCAAACATTACGATATAAAATATATCGACTTCTCTATCACCTTCACATGGATATATAAAATTTCATCAAATCCTTTGAATTTCATCACTAAAATTTATGTGATGATGCACAACATTATTTCTCTCAAATTTTCTCGGATTGTTCTACAATGAAATGACCAATTTTCAATATATATAATACTAAATCATATAATTAAATTAATATAAAATAAAAAAGAATATGACTCAAAATAAATAATTTCACATTTACTTTGATATAAATTTTCAGAAATAAAAAATTAGGAATATTACAAATTTTTTAGTTAGATAGACTTACTAAAATTTATTTTGTACAATATCCTCTCCAAAAATGCCACGTATGAGCTATGTGAGATTTAATGACTGACTCAATACATTTTTAATCTTTTTATTGATGAAGGTTATTTTTAACTAACACACTCATATATTAGGCTAAAATTTTATAATGAAAAAAGTTCGAATAAATGTAACACCTCCGACTTTTATAATTATTTGATTTATTTCATTATTTTTCCAAATGCGAAGAATTATTAAATGAATATACTACGTGAGAGCCACAAGCTCACTTATAAGCTCGTAACATAATCATACGTGTCTTATTACATGATCGAAGCCATCTAACGTACGAGAAACCGAGACTAAGGTCTTGAAACAAATCCCTATGGCCATGAGTGCTAACATCCCCTCCTACTAGGGGTGTAATCGAACCGAGTAGTTAGCTGTTCGAGCTTGGTTCATTACACTTCAATCGAGTTCGAGCTTGAATATTTTTTTTTCAAGCTCGAGCTCAACTCGAGTTCGACTCGTGAAAAGTGTTTCGAGCTAAAACTCGAGCTCGTGAGCTCGTTCGGCTCGAAATCGAGCTCGAGTTTGAGATTGACAACATAAATATTAATAATTCACCAACATTTATAGAGATCCATGACTACATATTTTTTATTTTTCGTTGATGTGGGACAAAAATTCTCGAGCTCGAGCTTGGACTGTTCGACTCGAACTCGATTCGAGGTCGAGGTCGAACTTAGTTCGAGGTTGCGGTCGAGGTCGAACTCGAGCTCAGTTCGAGGTAGAGGTTCGAGGTCGAACTTGAGCTCAGTTCGAGCTTGAGCTAAAACTGTTCGTGAGCCTAACGAACCGAACACCTAAAAGCTCGAGCTCGGTTCGTTTATTAAATGATCGAGCTTCGAACGAGCTTTTTTCGAGTCGAGATCCGAGTCGATCACGAGTAGCTCTGTTCATTTACACCCCTACCTCCTACATTTAAATAGTGAGAAACAAGAGCCACATTCATTCTTCTTTTTGAATCATGTGTTGAGCCCTATTCTCTTCAAGAAAAACATTGTTCCGTCATTTCATCTTGGTCTTGGAAGTAGGAGGATGTTTAGGAAAGACCAAGCACACCAACATCACCATCATCTTCATCCTTGGAACCATTCCAATTGAGGTGAGTCATTATGAACCCATCCTTGTGAAAATCTTGATATTTTCTTGGAAAGAATCAATGAAGCACTAGCTAACACATGAGAATCTTGTGAAATGCTTGATCTTGTTGTTTTGATGCCCAAATTTGACCATATTTTTGTGTATATGTGCCATGGTCCATTGTTTGAAACGCTAAGAACATGAACACCACTTGCATGTGGATTTCCTTGTGTTTTATTGTTGAATCTTCGGTTTCTTTGGACAAGATGTTCTTATTATTGAACTCAGACCATATATGAACCCTCGGACCACTGTTTCTTCCTTGTGGGGACTAGGAAAATGGTAGAAAATAAGCCTAAACTTGAAAACCCGCCATTAATGGCGCCCGCAAATAGAGGTGTGCATTCGGCTAGTTCGGTTAAAAATCGGTCGAGACACCCCATTACCGAGCACAACTGAACCCGAATATACAAGAATCGATCACTGACCCGAGATGTACAACCACCAAACAAAATACCGACCGAAATAAATTGGTTTGTTTCGTTCAGTTTTCGAATTTCACTGCTTATTTGTGGTCTTCCTTGTCATCGTTCATGCTCAGCCACTCTCGATTTGTCTACTTCTTGTGTATTTGTGGTTGTGACGTGGTGAAATAGATAGATAGAGAGTAATAGTTGTCAGTTTGAGAGAATCAAGATGGAAAGAGTAATAAAAATAGTTGGGGACCAAGAATAAAAGGTGAAAAATTATATCATACACTACTAACTCCATGCAATGAACATTTATTGGGATTTTCGAACAATTAATTGGTGCACAAGTGAGAAACCCGACCGACGTCCGACCGTAATATAATTCGGGCTTCATGTTTTGCCTTGTCAACCGAATTGGGATTATCAATAACCGACCCGAATCAATCGAAATAAAACAGTTCGGTCGATTATTTCGGTGACGGTTCTGATTTTGCACACCCCTACCCCCAAACTGAGACAACCTTTACAATCCGATTGAATTGGCCCAGCCAATTGGACTGAATTGAGGCTCAAATGACGCGCGACGTTTGATCTCATCGTTTGAATTCCACACGTGATCTTTCATTTCAATTGGATCAAATTACCCCCTCAATTCGATCGAATTGAACTTCGATCGATACTATAATTCAATCAAAATCCATTTCAATCAAAACCTTAACCCAATTCGATCAGATTAGACCATCCAATTCGACTGAATTGGCCCCCACACTAAGAACCCAGATCAAATTCTTGAATTCCATTTCGACCAAAGCTGACCACCCCAATTTGATCGAACTCAGTTTCCGAATTCGACCGAATGGACTCCTCTTTGGACTAAACTAAGTCTAATCTTTCTTCCAATTCAACCCAAACACATAACACGACCGTCTGGGTAAAACTCATACAATTAAATAAACAATAATCATCAAGCCTACTGTACATAAGAGTTATTCAAGTTCTAATTAACTATAGCATATCGAGAACCAACAAGTATCCTCACTTATGCTATTTCATAAAGGTGATCGAGGAACCGACACCCCAAGAACGAGCAATCAACGAGGCTATCAAAGTTAAAGCTACTATTATCAAGGTGGGATTTACTATATACTAAAACCAAAATGAAATGCTTTACTACATTATCAAACAATGAAATACTTCAAATAATTCGAACTGTTTAGAATAAAATATTTTGCATTACTTATTTGTCCTCTAACCAGATGGCACTTAAGGAGGTTGTAAATCTGAACTAGAAAATGTGGTCAGAGCCCAGTATCAAATAATGTTGTGGTTTATTATTAATTGATCGGGTCTCGAAGACAGAAATGCAGAGACTAGTGCACTGTTGGTGCCTTCCAAATGGAATGGACATCATGGCTGCTGTGGAAGAAGGCCTACTTCCCACTTCACACACGATAACAGATAGTGTAGATGGACTGAACTTAAAATTCAAACTTGGTATGAAAATGCAAAAAATGATTTTTACAGACATGTGAAGATTTCAAATGAACTAAAACCACATGTGCGTGTCCTTGATGAATTATGACAGTTCCTGCGTTTATTTATGTACTATTTTTGAAAATGTGTACACTGAGTGCAAAAATACTCAGTCCTGCTGTATTTCTAAATGTGCAGGTTGAGCGTGGTGGAGTGCAAAGATGTTGAGTAGACTGGAACATTTTGAGAACCTAAATGCCCAGGGATACGTATCTTTATATATGTATTCCAACTATGTTATTTTGCTATTCAAACTCTCATTTATGTATTGTTAAAACTATGATTCCAAGTGTTATCCTGTAAGACATGATGTGTTCTTGAATTCTCATTATGAATCTATCGTTGTGCTTGCTTATTCGTGTATGATTACTGCTTACTATAATAGCACACCAAACCTAGAACGAATGGGGCATTATAATAAATTTCAAAATTAACTGATAGGTTGTGGTAAGATTTATAGTTTTCCCATACCACGTACAAGCCATGTGGATGCCACGTAGTATTTAACGGCTAAGTAAGTACATTTTTTAAGTCGTTAGTGAACAAAGGATATTTTTAACTAACAAAACTAAACATTAGGGTAAAATTTCATAACAAAAAAAGTGGTGTAATTTCGGAGTTGATCGATAAATTAGGGTAAGTTTCATAATTTTTCCTTTTATTTTATTCAAATTTCTATCCTACCAACCGTGGCCGTTTTACTATTATGTAAATTTATATATTGACATAATTAAATAATTCATCCAAAATAAACTTTAAGTGATGGATCCAGTTAACTAGAGATGTTTTTCTTCTTGATATATGCGTATGTTTCGTAAAGCGAATATGTTCCGCATTATTTTACTTGTTTAAATATTGACTGTACTTGTATGACTATTTGAACAAAAGATTTCCAATGCACCACCGAATAACCATGAATAAAACGTCTGTTTTGTTGCTCAGGAAAGATATTGCGGTAGATCTAAAAATGGATCCAAAGTTTGTGCTGCAAACGAATTTTTCCTGTTTATTTATCATAGCTAAAATGTATTTGTGCTCATTATTTGTATATTTTTTACAATAAATTTCAGAATTAACTAATAAATGTGGATGAGTGTGCAAACTCCTGCAACGGACTATTAATTGTTCAAATTTAACTAGAATCAAATTGCAGCAAAAATGCTGAATAAAATCTTAGGAGTTAGAAAATAGCTCCAGAAATTAACATTTTATATAAATTAAAGCAACTCATATGAGTTGCAACAGATTTTCGTGATACCTGCAGCTTCAGCTGGGGAAAGGTAAGCTGCAAGAAACGCATGCACCGTCGCCACTCATCAGATAAAGCAGACATATATACAATCATATATAATATCTATAGTGCATTTGCTCATCAAGGTCACTCAACCATATAGACATAAGAATAACATTTCAATTCCCAAAAGGCAGGGTTTTGTTTAGTGAATTGCATTTCCATTTTATTTTGGTTCCAACAGTTGCATTTTTAATTATGTATTGATATTTTTGATCAAATACTAATACTTTTTGCACTTTTAGTACCGAAAAATTGCATATGCATCAACATAAAGATCACTCTCTGTGAATGAATTATATAATTGAGCCCTCAAATACAAGTTTTTTAAAAATTAAATGTGCAAGAAATCATAAACTATGGGATAAAAAATGTAAGTATGGGATTAAAAGTGCAACTATTGGGACCAAAATGAAATGGGATTATGTCCTATAGGACCAAAGATGCAATTTACTCGTTTGTTGGCTCAATAGTAATCATAGATGCAAATTAAACCCGAAATTCATGTAAATATCTGAAACTATAACTAGCATCCAAACCCTAATATATAAGTTTGTAAGAGAAGTTAATTGCACATTTTGTACCATGGGACACAATCTAATTTCCTTTTGATATTATCAACAGATTCATTTTTATTCTCATATTTGCATCTTAGCCCTACAATTTATGATTTTTGCTCTTTTACCACTCAGTTTTATATGCGACTTGTGCTGTTGTGAATAACATAATCTAGACTAAAACTAGTTTATCAGACTACATGTACAAAAAGTCAACGGTGAGACCATCATGCATAAGATTAACACTAAATTATTGGGACCAAAATAAAATAAGAGAAAAGATCAAAAATGCAATTTACTCATCATAAAGTTGTGTACGTACCCCAGCTTGAGAGAAGTATCGGACATGCTTCTACCCTGGTCGGGACGGCGGCTGCCTAGGCCACAAGAATTGGTGATTGACTCAGCTGAACTTCCTTGCTCCATTGCGTTTCTTGTACGTTCAGACTTCTGCATCCACACTTCATTCAATAAATCAAAAATTAAAAATGAAAATCACTACAACTGCACCTCAGCTTCTTGTTTCAGCATCGCGTTTTGTTCCGTTAGTTCTATTTCCTGCATTTATGTGCAACATATCTAGTTACGTTAGAGTGGCTGGAAAGATTACTAGATTGTATATTTCTTTTTTGAGTTAATTGCATTTCTGGTCTCATGGGACATGATCCTATTTAATTTTGGTCCCAAAAATAAAAAATTTGTAATTTCAGTCCCAAAAATTAATAAATCACTAATGTATGTGATTTGCAGGAATGGAATAAAAGATGCAAAGATGGTTTTCAGACTAAAAATGCAAAAATAGCTTGATGAAAAATTTGTCGATGGGACAAAAAATGGAAGTGTGGGACTAAAAGTAAATCTTGGCAACGAAATTGTATCCTACGGGACCGGAAATACAATTTACTCTTGTTTCTAATATGAGAAAGATATAGAGGTTTGGGATCATGCCCTCGTCTTGAGCTTGGTGATCTCGCTTATAAGCTTGTCGTTCTGCAAGACAAAGTTAACGTGATTTGAAAGAAATATATGATTAGGTGGGTGGATGGAGAATATCGAGAAACCTTGGTCTTTCCAACACGGCCCAATGCAGTCTCTACCGTTTTCTCCAGCCTCCCCAATTCATTCATCCCAAGTCCTTGGAGCTCTTCTCCCTTGAGCTGCCTATACAAACATGCATGTTGCTTTTCAATTCTCAACACATCAAAACCAATATAATTACGTACTTGAGTTCCACACTCATATCCATGAATTCCTTGTTCATCGCAGCCCTCCCCTGAACAAACGCAGATTCTGAGATTATAACCATATACTCTGCATTTTTTGAATAATCAGATTGCACGAATATAATTGATGTAATTTACTCACTGTTATTACCTACCTGTGCATGCAGAGGTTGCCCAAATCGGTCGTTACTCTCTGATTGCAGATTATGCCTTTGGAGGATTTGCATCATGCTTCAAAATCCACGGATACATATATTCATCAAATAAAAATGTTCATTGCACACGGCAAATGTAATATAAGCATATTCATCATAAATTTGATTGCTTTCATTTTTGTATAAAATACAGTCACTTTTTTCTTATATTCTTCAAGTAGATTTTTTGTATTTCACATCTACGGGTGAGACTGAGAAACTCTCATCACAATTTAAGTGTACTAAGTAAATGTTATTATTTTAGTTATGATGATCAACCCTAGTACTTCATTGTTAATTCAAAATTGAGATAAATTAAAACATAGAACAAATTATGAATATTAATTGATAATTGTAAATTTAAGGTAAAACACAAGAAATTGAAATATATATATATATGTGTGTGTGTG
>AYJT01042804.1:0-16168 GCA_001278415.1 Ocimum tenuiflorum
TAATCCCCACCACCTCCTCAATTGACAAGCTGAAAATGTAACACCCCGCGTATTACATTCCTTTTATTTAAGTTGTTAGATTAAATTTTCTAGTGGTGGGAATATTATAGTGATCAAAGGTTAATATTTGAAGCTTTGAGCTCGAATAATAAAACATGTAACTAATGTTACATGACTTATGTCATGAAAATCAAATTATTATAAGGTACGAGTTATAACCTAAAGTATATCATAAACCCTAACGCTTCCCATGGAGTATAAATAGTGAGTTAGAGAAGCATCCCTTCATTTTTCTTCATTCCCTCGTGTGTTGAGACTTTCTCCCAAAGAACACTCTAAACAAACTCTCTTATTCAATCCTGCATTTGGAAAAAGGGAGGAGAACTTGTTGGAATCCAAGCTACCACCTGCATTATCTTCATCTCTTCCATCAAATCAACAAGGTAAACTCAAAAGCACACACTCTCTTTCAATGTGATATCTTGTGTTCTTCCTTGAAGAAAATGATAGAATCCATGCAAAGCCTTGAAATACTTGTGAATGTTCTTGTTCTTGACGTTTTGACACACACAATCCTTGCCATTTTTCGAGGATATTGAAAACTTGCACCATTGTTGAACTAGAAGAGAATGAGCTTCCTTATATGATGAATCTTGAGCTTAAACCATGTGTTTGATATTTGGACCTTGGATTTCCTTGGACAAAAATGTGTTATGTTTCAAACATAGACCTTGCATGAACTCTAGGACCCTTATTCATGCTTGTGCGAACTAGGAAACCTTAAAAATGAACCTAGAACGTCTGAAATCACCATGGTCGTCGTCAAGATTTTTGGACCCAAGAGTCCAATTTGACCGAATTGGCCTACCAATTCAATCGAATTGGATCTCCCCGATCGCGCAACGTTTGATCTTTTTTTCTTCAATCGAATTCAACTTTTATTCGATCGAATTACACTTCGATCGAATTCCAAAACCCTAATTAGACCAAAATTCACATCAATCGAATTCCAGACCAAAACCCTAGCCCAATTCGATCGAATTGGACCCTAATTCGACCGAATTGGTTTTCGCACTTCGAACCTGGATCAAATTCCTGAATCCCATTTCAATCGAAGTCTTCAACCCAATTCGATCGAAGTGATCCTTCAATTCGATTGAATTGCTCCCATTTGAACACAAATTAAATCAAATCCTTTCTTCCAATCCAATCCGGATACATAGCCTAACTCTTCAAGTAAACTCATACGTTTAAACAAACAAGAATATCATGACATAAGAGCTCAAACATTATTCAAGTTCTAATGAACTATAGTATATCAATAATCAACAAGTGTCCTCACTTGCGCTATATTCGTGAAAGTGATCAAGAACACGATAAACTCGAGACGAGCAATCAACGAGGCCAACAAGACAAGAGCCATCACCGAGATTGAGGTGGGCTTCCTTAAACTAAAACTCACAGATTTATTGTTTTTCTCAAAATGTTATGAAATGCTTTCAATCAAATTGAACTGTCACGAATAAACTGTTTTTGCATTACCTATATGTCCTCTAATCGGATGGCGGTTAGAGATGTTGTAAATCTGAGCCGGCAAATGCGTCAGAGCCCAGTATCAATGATGTTGTGGTTCATTGAATATCGATCGAGTCTCAAAAAAAGAAAATGCCGAGACTAGTGCACTGTTTGTGCCTTCCAAATGGAATGGACACCGCGGCTCTGGAAGAAGGCCTACTTCCTAGTTTACATCATGATAATAGATAGTGTAGATGGACTGAACTAAAACCCAAGCTTGGTATAAATGCATAAAATGATTTTTGACGGACTTGGGAGGATTTTAAATGAACCAAAACCCCAGGTGCCTGTCTTTGATGAATTCTGACAGTTCTCGCTCCTATTTACGTACTGTTTTCGGCAATGTGTTCACTGAGTGCAAATGTACTCAGCCTTACATGTATTTCTAAATATGCAGGTTGAACATGGGTGGAGTTGGACACGTTGAGCAAGCTAGATGATTTTGGTGAACTAAAGTGCCCGGGAATATGTATCTCCATATATGTATTCCAACCATGCTATTTTCACTATTCAAACTGTTATTTTGTGAACCTGTGTATCTCTGAACCCAATGTACTGTTTGTGAGACTCGGTGAATTTCTGAGTTAATTATGAATTAATATTTGTATTTGCTTCATTATGAATTACTACTACTGATTGAAGTAGCGCACCGAACCTAGAAATAATGGGGCGTTACAGAAAATAACACAAAAAAATATTGGACCAGACACCTAAATTTGATGCAAATTGTAGAAGTCATTGCAAACTATGATTATTGCAAATAAATACATAGATTATCCTAAACTATATAAATAACCCGGCTTACTAATTTTAAAATATTTTGAAAACTTTAAAATTGAAAGCACAGTTTCAGCATTATGTAACTTGCAAAAAAGGCTGGAGTTAAAATGAACTTACGTAGTTGTACTGCAAACTAAAGTCACGGTAAACAAAACAATATTCGATAGTGAGTATAACACAAACTCTTGTACTAGAAAGCAAGACTAGTATATTTTATTTTACACTATATTTTGATTCGTATTGCTGAATGACTAATTCTCAAACAATACTGAAGACTCGATACTGGGTGTAATATATCTTTCAACACTTGAAATATTATAATGGAAGATTTATATGTAATATTTGACAATATATTTTGAATGATGAATTTCGAATGTTGGATTCTTCAAGAGCTTGACTACAAATATATGTCTGTGCTGCACACAATATTCTTACACCAAGTTTTATTTTGTTTTAAGAGTAAATTGCATTTTTGATCTCGTAGAGCACGGTTTGATTTTATTTTGATTTCAAAAATTTGATTTTAGTCCCACCCAAAAATTTGCAACTTCGGGCTCAAAATTAATGAATTGCTATTTAAATCACATGTTCATCTGCTCAATTTATCTTGTATTTAGGTTATATTGTTATTAATGATACAAAGAAATTAGAATTTAAAATACTAAAATAGTTTTCAAACTAAATTGCAAAAATATTTTGATAAAAATTTTGTTTTTGGGACAAAAAATACAAATATAAAATTAAAAGTAAATTTTTGAGATCAAAATAAAACACGACCATGTTCTATAGGATCGAAAATACAATTTGCTCCTTTATTTTAACCAACCGAAATCATTATTTTTTAGGCGAAAAATTGCTATTGACCTACACGTGTTGCACTTTGGAACTCGAAACCAGGACAATCACAAGAGCACAAGCCCACAAATTTTTTTGTTCGGGCCATCAGCCACTCTACAATTTATTTGGGTGCAATTTTTCACTAAAGTCTTTTTTTCTCTCGATAAGATTAGTTAAAATACAAATAATATTTTATTAAAAAGATTGTTTGGCTTTCAGAAAGATCTAGTACAATAAAATAATGCATAACGAAAGACAGAAGTATTTAAGCTGACAACAAAAACTTAAATTAGATGATGAATAGTTGTTCCACGATTTGAAGCACTTGAAGAAACTCTTGAATTCTTTTACTGGATATTAGAAACTAAACATATCAGGTTCAATTATAATAGTTAATGACTTCAAAAATCAACAGTGATATTAGGTTAAATACTCAAATGCAATAAATAACATATACAAAGTTATAAAGACGATAAACTATAAATTTTTATGCAAATAATATATAAAATAGCTAAACTATTAAAATCGAATCCGGTATACTTTAGCTTCTAATATTAAAAAAAAAAACAAAAACAAGAAGAAGAAGAAGAATTCGAGGGTTTCCACCAGTGCATCAAATCTTGGACCAGCTATCATAATCTAATTCAAGTTTTCATTGTCAATTTTCTTTTCTTTTTTTCCAATTTTCGCATATAGTGTTCAGTATTATATACGAATCTCGCTTTTTAATATAAGTGTTGTATTATAATCATTCTCGAACAGGGGTGTAACTAGACTTGGTATTGATCGGGGGAGTCCTATGTGAGAATTGCAGTGATATTTATGTTATTTAAGCCCCACGACGGATAAAAAATCTCTCAAGTGTGATATTGAAAGCACCACAACACTCAACTTCTACATCCGCCAATGCTCTCGAATATAATTTATTTCACGTAGTTAATTTGTTGCACAGTAATTTTAAGTTGATTTTGCTAAGAGACAATGGCGGTCAGTGTTGTGCTATTCTTGCTCATACTCATTAATGTATTCCATTCATTTACTGATTTTTTGTACAATTATAACTAGATAATCATCCTTTAAATTCGATTCAACAAAGTCTTCTTATCTATCTACTCGATCGGCATTAACACCTCTGACGTAAATATAAGCATGAGAAGAAACATAAGTATATTTATTTATCAAAACAACATTGAATGAGGGCAGGGACAGAATATATTTAGCAAATTTAGTGGTATAATATGTGAAAAAAATGGTACAAAGTTTGCCTCCATAATTATGGCGGTAGTTGGGAGATTGAATTGGTATATTAATAATATTATACGGCAATGTAGTACATAGAATTGATGGACACGGTAGATAGACAATTGATGAGAAAAGGCCACCAAAGTTTGTGAGCCGTGGGTTTATTCTGAGTTTTATGACTTGCATACACATTATATGTATGTTTATACATTTTTATACCAATTGTAAATTGTCTATGTCTCATAAAATGTATGCTGCATATTTTACCACTCTCAAACATTTTATTCAATGACAATAATTTATGTAATTTATATATTTTTGATGTAATATTATCTAAAAATCCATACCTAGGATCAGTCGCACCATGGTGTTGACGGGTCTCGGTGATAAATGCTATGAGATCTCATATGTTCGTCTAAAAAATGGATGGAGATCCGCAAGATCACGTGTCCAGTTGTTCGTATGTATTCTATATAATATATAAATGAATTACGCGGGTAAAAAAGTCATATGCATATCCACTGCACGGTAAATCCTCATAATTACAGATGTGACAAATCACGCTCAATGCATTTATGTAAGTCTCAAAATGCATGTATCGAAAGTTTCAAAAATGCATTCATGTAAGTCTCCAAATGCATTATTTGTTTAACATCATGCAGTTTCCATAAATTCATTTTTTTCGTTTGATTTTTTTTCAAGTAAACATATACAATTAGGATTTTGTTTGAATGAGCATGAAATTATTTTTAATTTGATGTATGGTACACGAAAAAATGATTGAAATCAAGTGGGATATATTAATTTGAAATTCTATGAAAATTTAGAAGAAAGAGAAAAAAGAAAAGAGAGAAAACTTAATCACCATAAATATCATTGAGCTTGATTTGAAAGGAGAGAGAATCCGTTGATGTGTTTTAATTTTATTCATTGGATAAAAAAAATAAAATTTACGATCTTGCATCATTTATTACACTAAAAAAATTTTATTATTTGATCACAAGGCAAATCTCCATACCTATAGGCTATGATATGAAGTATGTTTATTTATTTTTATGTCATCAATGAGCAATATTCGTGTATAAGAAATATTATATATTGTAATCTATAATCATGTATCGGTTACCTTACAGGCTTTCACATGCTAGCGGTTTTTTTTTTTATGAAAACGTACTTGCGGAATTGAACTCTTATATGAATAGTTGCAAAATAATTTAATTATAATATATTGAATCACTTTATACGTGTGAAGATAACTACCTTTCAGGTGTGGATTCCTCGTTAAACTATGCGTTACATATTGAATTTATATAATATTATAGCCTTTTTTGACAAATTAGACTTCAAACATTTTTTTTCAATTAGTGCTAATTATAAATTATGAAAGATTTATTATTTTACAATAATTCTAAAAATAATTATATATTTCAAGCTCGCGTAATGTCTTTAAAACTAAACTAAGTATACAAATCAAAATGAAAAAAAAATAATTTAATTATAATAAAAAATTCTGTGTAACAAAAATTCATAACCATAGTCCACCTGTATATATTCAAAACTACTAAAAATAGGCCTTTTGCAGTTCAGTTGGTTCCAAAATTAGAGTGAGAGATTCAATCAATATCTGGCGACAATTTGAAGTCGGCTCTCAATACTAAAAATAGTACTGCAGATAAAAATTCTAACCCCGGAAAATAATGGAAATTAATGAGTTGTAAATTAACATTTTTTTCAACCACGATTTCATAATAAACATGCATTCGTTCTGGATGTCGTGTCTCGTGTAAAGACTGACCAATTTCAGGTTTTAGGGTTTTCTCTATTTTATTTTTGTTTTATTTTAATTTTATTTGTGAGCTCAAAAAATATTTATTATTCATATCTCACCATATTTAAAAGAAAAAAGTGCATTGCAATTTATATGTGCATTCTCCATTTAATTGTAAATGAATATATATTATAAATTAATATAGAAAAGTTTTGGACCATAAGTGGGACCATGTATGTTACCACTAGAATCCCATATTCTTAGTGAAGAATCTCCTAATGTGCAAAAGGTACGAGATCTATCGAACCCCTGGAGCAGTGGCAAACAAAGAAGTTGAGTGTCATAGGAGTTTAGCATCGAATATTATACTCAGTAGTTTTTATTCGTTATGGGGATCAAATAATAGGAATATTACTACAATTTTCACATAGGATCCCCGATCAAATACCTTTACTAAAAAAACTTTTTGATTCGCCGTGAGGTTGGTTGACTCCATGAGCCGATATATAAGAATGCCCCTACCCTGAAGCAACCTGAACTTCAAACACAATTGTCGTTGTCGATTAACGTATTCCTAGAAAATTACTATTTTGTTTTATATGTAGTGTTCCAAACCTAAGAGTTGAAAAATTTAAACAATACTCTAGCAACTAAAGATCTCCCTCCCCGGAGTGATAATAATAGCGTGGTTCAGATGGTGTTAGGAAGCGACGTTGAAATGGGAAGGAACCAGGGTCTTTTGAAGGGGATTAAAGAACTGTTGCGAAGACAATGGATGGTTGAAATTGAGCATGTGTACCGAGAAGCTAATACCGCAACTGACTGTATGGCGTTCATTGGAGCAGCCATGTTGTGCGGCTATCACAAGTTTGAAGACCCGCCGGAGCAAGTTAAAGCTTGGAAGTTAAAACTTGGTTGAACTATTACGTGGTTGGCGTGAATAAATCTTGTTCAATTCTAGCATAGATTACTAGTTCTTTTGGGTACCAAAGTAGGAAAATAGGAGGTTGTCATTCGGATGATCCATATTGAACAAACATCCAATTTTATGATTCACATTAATGACTTAACTACCAAAACCAATGGAACTAGAGGCAAGGACTTGACCCCCCCCTGAAGCTCAGAGCGTGTTTTGTACAATTTTAATACCCATCGATCAAGATATAAAAGAAGGCACTAAACTAAACAACTTTGCAAATCATTGATCAGAAAAAAGATTTTGTGTCTATTCTGCTATAATCCAAGATTTGATATTCGTCACAAAAATCAAAATACATGATTTCTTAGGAAATTAACCTAAAAGAAAGGAAAAAGGAAAAAAAAAAAAAGAAGTCCCCTTCCAAATTTTCCCATTGCATATTGAACTTCTAAAGAAAGAAAACCGGCTCTTAATTCGCAGCGAAAGACCCAATGTACAAAAAAAGAAAATATTTAAATGACAAAAACTTACGTTAGACCGCCTAAATGATTTAAGCTGATCTAAGTAGTTTATTTTTACCAACTCAAACTTATAACCGTCTTGAATCCTAATTCCAAATTCATATTTGTCCTGAATCTTAAACCTAAATCTGTCTAAATCATTTAGCAATCTAACATAGATTTTGGTTTATAAATGAGGAGAAGAGATCTAAACTGTCTATTTCTAATTTAATCAAGTATGATTTGTGGCCTATCATAGGGATAAAATTGGACAAATATGTAGTTAGTACGTCGCAGAGGGTAGTTGGATGACTAAGAAATATTAGAACAGCTGCAAATGAAAACTTGATTGATATCTGAAGCCGTCTATTAATGCGTATGTATTGCATACACCCATGTGACATTTGACCTTAACATTTTTGTCGTCTTTTACGTACAATAATTATGAGCGACAAAACACACCCTCAACTAATTGCATCCACATTTTTAGCATTCTTTACGAAATCCCAACCTAAAAACGAGAATTTCATGCCCGTATGAAATGGAGTAAGAGCCAAGAATAATCAAACCCGTCCAGGGGTGGACATAGGAGTATAAACAAAGTTGAGCTACTCGTGTCGACTCGATAAAAATTCATTCGAGTTCGTTTAGTGAAACTCGTTAATCGACTTGTAGGCTCAAAATATGAAATCATTGATTTTGTAAAATTTATTTTTATTCTTTAGATGGTGACAAATATAAGAAGCCTTTTAATCAACTTTGCAATTTATAAGAAAATAATGAATTTGAGTAAATATAATATCTTTGTGCTTAAATTGATTAATTTTTAAAAGAAAATAATAATTATCTAAATTTAAATTTATATTTAGAATGCTCGATTAAGCTCGTGAACATTCAATTATTCTATTGTATAACTCGAAACTCGACTCGATATTGAACGAATCAAACTTGAGCACAACACTACTCGATTCAACTCGATTCTATTACACTCCTAGATGGATTTGATTTTCCAATAAATCTTTTTATTAAACGAATTAGTTTTTTATTAAATTGATCATTCACACTCATTTATCTCATAAATTAATAAAATAATTTATGTAAAAAAGACTTACTTCGTGTTATTTCGTCTGCGGTGGTTTGTACACAAATGCGTCTAAATAATAGGCTGCTTCAAATCTTTATTTTCGAGAGGGATAATCAACTCCCAAATGTCGTTGGACACTTGAACCTTTGCATAGGTGTGCGTCTTTCAAATTATTTAAAATTTGAAACAATCGTATCATTTTCTTATCAAACTTACACATATAATATATCAAGTTAAAATGTCTCTTCAGGCTCTTTCATCTTAGATATCAAAAGACAATGTTTAAATAAAAAATCCGAAATACTTCATTCATATATGAGTTTTAAATTAAATTTAATGTAAAATAATTACGGTAACACGTAATTGAAATATAACAAAGTCTAACTATGATGTTATTTATTGTAATGGTCATTAATATATGTAATTAAGACCTAAACCCTATTTTTGGTAATTTTGTAACGGGATAGGACCCAAGGGAAATGTGGCTAAAATGGACAAACTCTGGCTAGTAATTAGGTGGGAACTCATGATTTAACCTCGGTAATAATCCCAAGGCCAGCACTAGATACTAATATAAATTTTGAAAGATTATAGTGCTATTACTTGTGGGTTTTGTAGTGTTTGATAAACAATGTATGAATTCCAATTAGAGTAGCAACAAGAGCTTTCAAAGGCGTGACTATGTGTGAGTGTTTGTGTTGCGAGCTTCATTGTGTGATTGTATATCAATGTGATTGATTTGTACACTATGATTATAAGCACCTGCATATACAAGGAAATTGACAAATTCTCTCTCACAATCAATTCCAAGATTCCTTCATGCGAAATGCACATGTTGCTTTGTTCTAGAAACTTTTAACACGTTTGTTGGTGGAACCTTCGGGGAAGGCCGTGATGGAAGCTAAAACTGAATTTTGATTCAAATTTGCTTGAAACTGATTTTGATATCATAACTTATCATATATCAGTTATTGTCTCATCATGCATCTAAGAAATCATAAGTGCAACACAATAGTGTTTATAATTATACTTGCGAATCTGGTGTAAAGATCGTTGATAACTAACTCTAGAATTATGTTCTGAGTTGTATCTCCTACCTAATTTCACGCAGTTTGGTAATGACAAACACGCGAAATTTTCAAGTCCGGAATCCTCCACTGGCACCGCCCGCAATGAGATTCCATAGAGTTTTTGTGATTTTCGTGTCACTGAATTGTGTTATGATTTTTAATCACAAACCCATTTTTATAAAAGATATTCTTATTGGGCCTAAGATTCCCTTGGATTTATAGGGCTACTGGCCAACCCAGGGACTAATTATAAGAAAATTGAGTGAGTCTATTAATAATTTAATTTGTCCATGTCTAGCCCTTAAGACACAAATTAATTTATTATCATCGACTGATTTCACCATCAAATCGATACTGACATATCCATCTATCCTCCGATAGAGTCGAGGCTTGTATTGGATTTAGTGAAACCTGTATTTAAGAACTCTAACAATGATTAACTAATTAAGCTCTGATAACTCTAATTAATTAATCTCCAACAATTTCTTGAGTTGCACAGTTCATACTTATTATCGTACCTAAACTTAATCAACTTGTAGGGTTTAGTACGATGAATCTTATGAACACCTCAAGGGAGTTGTTGGTCCCAGATCATAGTATAAAATAAATGTGGAATTAAACTTAGGGCCCAAACGTATAATTGACTTATCCAAGTTAGTTTAGAACTAAATAAAACTTTAAGTGTCTGGTATATTTTTGTCAGTTTTCAACTATACTATGACAGCTTAGTTGTCAAGTTTAAAAATCAACTATCAGTTTAAGAAATGTAAATGCAGAAAACAGTAACTGATACAAGAATTTTGTAGAGGTTCGGAGTAAAGTCTCCTACGTCCTCTCTTCCTTCTTCAACTGAAGGGTTTTCGCTATTAACTAGTTGTTTTTGGTGTATTGAAACACATATTACAACTTGTCACTCTTCTCAATCATTGGCTTCAAGGCACAGGGACTTAGGCACAACAGTGGTTTGAACTTTGATTGTCTAGGTACTAACTCTACGACGTCTACAGGGTGGAGGTTTTAATTCTATTTGGGAATATGGTAATGATTCTCAGCTGCTAAAGGTCTCGGAATCTGCTCTAAGTTAGAAGCTTAGGGCAAATATGCAGATTCCAGTGATATCAAAGAAGTGTTGTGTTGAAGAATATGGTGAAGTTTGAGAGCTTTGAGAGAGAAATAATGCAGCATTTCAGGTAGACGATCAATAGTAAATACCAGAGTTCAAGTCTGATATTTATAGGCTCTCCAAAATACAATCGTTGGGGCTGGTTGATGGGTTGGTTGTTGTTACAGTGCTTTCGATGCATGCTGTACGTTGCAAACGTGTAGGTATCCATTAGACACATCTTGAGTTGTTTTCCAGAAAGTCTACAGCTTTTCAGGAACTTAATATGATGTTCAATGAATATTCCCTCTTTATCCGTCGGTCAATGTTGACTAGGATGAATTGGATTGACAATCTAATTTGTTAGCCTAGGGAAGATCGATTATGAACATTCTCTGAATTGAGTGACTTCTTCCTTTTTGTCTAACCTCAATTTTCTCTCTCAAAAAGCTGGTCGGTTATAATTGGGTCAGTTCTCTTCTAGAACTGTCAGTTACAAATCTTCTCATAACTGAGTCAGTTCTTCCCTAAAACTGTCGGTTATAATATTTCTAGGAGTTGGGTTTGCTCTCTCCTAGAATTGTCAGTTCTGGTACTTTAGAATTGAGTCAGCTATCTTAGTTCTGGTTCCCCCTTAATTTGACTCTCCAAGTTTTGAACTCTTCAGACTTCAGTTATTCGATCTTCAATCTTCAGAACTAAATTATACAAGTTCTAGACTATTACAAGGTATTAAAATACAAAACTGGATCAAATTAATCCTATGGAATTCTGACATTATTAAGGGTATTCTGACATCAGTCAAAATATACAATATTCCTAACGTGGGTGTCATCATCCTGCAATGGATTTAATCCTTTAATACAAGTTTACAACTTATCATATATGACTTGTTGTCACTCAAGATACATAGATTATTGAGCTACCAAGTAACTCTCGCCCATAGTAAGTCAAAGTAAAACACAAGACCATATATATAACTTAAACTCTATTAAACTAAGTTCAGTTAAATCACCGAGATCATGATTCTCTACACGGGTTAGATAAGAAAATGCATCTCGCTACGATCTAATCAATACATCGCACGTATCAGTATATTAAATTGCTTAGATAAGCTATTTCTTGAATATAGTGCAACCTAGGCCAACAATTCGTCCTTAAGTCGTTTCGACTGTGATTCTAGTTTATATCTCATTAGGATCACAGATCATATAATCAAATGCAATCTCCTACACGCTCTATGATCTAACCTCTTATTATGAGATTAATAGACTAGTTGTTATATGAAATGCATGGAAATAATTATTTTATATATAAGCATGATAAAAGTTTAAGCTTTATGTATACCAAAATCCAATAGGCTGGTCCTCATGGTTCGCCACGGGGGTGCAGCCGAAGGGCCTCCATTTTGGGGAACCCAATTTTTTTGTTTACCGGATATATTTAATATGTATTAAAATAGTTATATTCTATTTTTTAGTGTTTAATAAAACTCATAATATCTTCTTCATCTCCCAGTTTTTATTTTCCTTTTTTCGATGTAGTGCAATGAAACTTCTTAGAATCTTTTATTTTTTTTTTAAGTCAAACTTAAAATATTGCATAAGTACTATCATCATATTTTGAATAAATGGAAGTTTTTTAAGTTAATTTTATTTTTTATTCAATCACAAGATATTATATTTAGTGGATGAGAACATATTGCACGAATATCGCATTAAACTAAAGTGCAAATCAATCTCTGAAGTACTTAAATTTATCAAAATCTCATATTGTTTTTTAAGTATTTTTATTATTTTACTTATATTCAAAATACTATTGGCCATACATGTTACAATGCAAAGGAAATTTTTAGAGTTGGATTAGTTGAATAATATATGCCTTCAACTATATCAAAATAAAGATCTAGAGATCTAGTATATTATGCGAAAATCAGAAATCATAAGAACTTGATTTGAAGATCTTATTGATGATTTTTTCTACTTATTGCAATAGATAAATTATTTTAATATTTTTTAATAATCATTTTTTGTTGTATGATCGTATTTGTTAGTTGCTACTCCAAAATGAAAAATTTTGAACATATGACATGCGCCAAGGTTGCAATTTTTAGCATTTCATGATATCTTTGCTAAAATTTTAGGGTCTCATTTTCTTTTTTGTCACAGGCCCCCATATTTCAAGATCGGCCCTACCTTTCAGTTAGGGCTTCAAATCCTTCATTCATCAAGGGTTGTTCTAGGACCATTAGAACTGGCTTCGAAAGTAATTCTCATGAACTTCAAGGAAGTCCCCAAGGACGGTCTTCGAATAATTTGTCCTTTAAGTTCAGATCAGTTTTGTCATTCATTAGAGCTGCCTTGCTCCATTCTTGAGTTTCTTCAAGTGGATCTGTCCATCCCTATGAAGAGCTTTATTGTATTTTGCAACACCTAGTACGAAAGGCTTTGGTTTCAGTGACTCATATTTAATGGTTCATGGAAAAACACCAATTAAGAACTTAGATGATTTAGATTTCAATTTCTGAAAAATATAGATAATCATATGTACTGTAGATATCTATATGGGACCCTGGACGAGAAACACAAGACATGAAATGTGAGTTATAACTGTTGGAAATCTCAGCAATTTCAATTTGATTAATGCACAAAATGAGTCGCATTTAGGTATGAAAGTATTCAATCAGTAAGCAAAGCAAAGCAAACCAATTAAATTATTTAGCTTGAGATATAAAATTATTAATTTTATACAATTTATATTTACACTTGATATTGTGACCTCAGATGTTATGGTTGTGAAAAAAGGGCTAATGTTCATTGTTGTAGGTCAAAATCTCAGGACCATCAAATCGGGATCTCGATCGTTTACAGCTTTCGAATCGCTGGTCAAAATCAGATAAGGCAGAAAAGTCTCAAACACCAGTCATTGACCCCGGAAAGAGTTCAAAATCCACGAGCAGGGCAGAGATAAAGACCCTTGAGCAGCCTCAGTCCTCGAGACCCCTCGGCCCAGAATCCTCAAGCTCTCTCATAAAATCTGCACGATATCATCCGCACGCTTGCTCACGGACAAGAAGGATCCAGAATGATTTCTCTGCTAGGTCAGCTTGACACCTAAAGCGTGACTCTAACCTCTTCTATGCGCTTTGCTGATTGTCCCCCAACTATATTTGATCTATTCCTTAGCTTAGGGATTATTTAGATTCATCTTGTATTGACTGTATAAAAGAGATGACTTGTCAGCAAGGGTCACACATTCAACACTTTCATTTCGTACTGTAGCTCATTTGCGACCTGTAACAAAGAGCACGGAAATTGTAATCTTCCGACTCCGATCATCAGAATCCTTGTAATTTCACCCTTTCAATCTATAAAATATCAGCTAGTCCGTTCTGGGGATTATAAATTTTCTTGAATGTCGCGGTGTCCGATTACAATCTTGCCTAGAACCTAAATTTTGATCCCCGATAAAAAAACGAACCTCAACGTTCACCAATCTATGGTGCCCTCAATTTTCAAAGATAATAACCCCCACTTTATGTTATTTTCGACACTCAATGTTCATATCCTTGATTTTTGAAGCCACTGCCAAAATTAAATCTAATTGTAACTACAACCTCATTACATCCCATTAAAAAATGTTTCGATCTTGAACAATTAATACTTGTATAAAGTGATGGAGATGTGATTGACTGGGAGCCTATGGTGATTTTCAATTTGTGCATCAGCATATGAGTGACCTTAAACAATTAATACTTGTATAAACTCTCTGAGCACTCGAACGAAATTGTGGGAATCTTGTCGACAACGTTAAAATGTACTTCTTTTGAATTGGCTAAGTGGTAGACATTTAGCAATAAATTTTCTTAGAAAATCATTCGATGCACTATTCTTTATTCTATCTTTTGGCTGACTTTATTATAGACATTCATGACTGATGCATGCTCGAGGAAAAGTAAGGTTTAAGTGTGGGGTGATTTGATAATTCATATGTTTTTACATATATCTATATTGTTTTTCCACTATTTTGATGAGTTTAATTGTTTTGAAAACATATTTTGGAATGTGATTATGTTTTGTAGATTGAATTATTTTATTAGATGGGAAGGAAGTGGAATTAAGGCATTTTGGTGGATGTTTGAAGATCGGTGAAAAATATCTTTGTTTCAGTCTTATTTACTAGGATTATAATTAGGTTTGCCTCATCTTATATATGGATTAGAACACATCAGTGTACCTTTTCTTTTTTTATCTCTCTTTTCGTAGGCAGACGTAAAACAACAATGCCACGCATTCTTTTCTCTCTCGTGTATCGCTTTTGTTATTTAATGGATTGCTACACACTTGGTTCCAGTACATATTATCAATTCAAATTCTTTCAATTTCATTTATTTCTAAGTTGATTAGTTCTTTATTTGTTTCTACGTATTAATTTGGATAGTTCTACAACTTCTGTTCTTGATTATATTCGAATTAGTGATTTTTGAACTTGTAAATTGCACTCTCTTATTTAATATTAGTAGTTAGATTCTAATTTTGTTTATAATCATGGTTCGAATTTAACACAAGTGGTATGTGATTTAAGTTATTAATCACCACTCATTTCATTTGCAATCTTAGTGAATTCATGGTTGTAATCGCTTAGGTTGTGAAATCTTATCTGAATTGTCTAATTTTATTCGTAATCATGGTTAGTCAATTAGGATGCGCATTGATAGTGCATTCATAATCATGCATAGCAATGTATTTTTCTACATAATATGAATGATGATCAAATTGTAAATTGAAAATCTTTCAGAAATAATCTTAACTAAATAATTTAGCAATTTCACAATTAGACTTTATTAAATTTCAATTAAAAGGAGATAATTTCTTAAAATTTGAAGAAATTTAATATACTATTTCATCATTTCGTAGGATAATTGGAATTTGAGACAATCTAGCAACAAACTATACCAAATCGTTATCCATGTTTGATTTGTCTTTTTTATTTTTTATTTTTTTCCCGAAAACATACCTCATCCATTTCTCTCTTTCTTTAAACTTTCAATATCAATTACACCTTTTGTAAATTTCTCAAGGCTTCCTTTATTTACATTTATCTAAAAGAATTGCACTTGACATCTTTAAAAAAATCTATTCTAAATAAGTTCAAATTTAATGATTTAAAGTGGGTAGCAGCAGAAAGGCACATGCTCCCCCATCCCTATCACTATAAATACGGTCTACCCCTCTGTCTCTTTTATGCCTCACCTACCTCTCTCTCTCTCTCTCTCTCTCTCTCTCTCTCTC
>AYJT01042872.1:0-11188 GCA_001278415.1 Ocimum tenuiflorum
GATTTCGGATTCGGGACCACTTCTGGAACCCTTATGATATTTCTATAATTATTAATCATAAACTGAGCGATGTGAACTTAGAAAATAAATCTCATATTACTCCTGTTAATTATCAGTTGCCGTCTATATTTCTGGTAGTATTTATACAGGGTATTACAGAATGCATCAACAAGTTCCAAATCATCTAACTAAGAGTTCTAAGAGGTCAAATACAACATTAAATCATGTTTAAGGCATCAAAGCATGACAGAGAGAATCTAGGGTTTTGGGTTTAAAGCTCCAAAGCATCAATGAATGGAATACTAAGCTTGGAAATGATACTAACATGAATTAACAATTATTATAACATGATTCCTAACAAGGGATCATCATGATTTTTTTATTTTAAAGAAAAAATGGAGTTTACGATTTCACTTGGAAAAGAGTATGAATCCGATTTGTGATGATGGCTAGCACTCTCGTAAATCTCCCCCCTTCGATTCGATGTTTCCATGGTTTGTGGCTTGAGAAATTTTTCTATGTGTTGGTCGAGAATCAAAAATGCAAGAGCTTCACTACAAAATCTGGCGTGGAGAATGAAGAGGGGAACCCTCATATGTATGGGGGGGCATGGAGGATGACGACAAAATTGAAGACATCAGCAAAGCTGTTTTTTGGTCTCCAACCCTAACGCGACGTATTTTAGATATCCAATTTTCGATCCAATCGAACAAGCTTTCTTGTAATTAGTTATTGTTCAATAATTTAAAATTTACTGACATCTTAGGTCTTACCCCTATTTTTTGTCATGAAATCATCGTCCGGCATTTTTGGAGAAGACTGAAAATCACGATAACTTTCGATATACTCATCCGATTTCAGATCGGGGACCACTTTTGGAATCCCTACGATATTATCTATCACTATTAATTATAAAATGAGCAGTATGAACTCTAGAAAATAAATCTCATATTTCTCTTGTTAATTTATCATTTGCTACCTATATTTTCGGTAGTATTTATACGGGGTATTACACGAAAAATCCTCAACTTATGTTTTCAAACCAGAGTGTTTTCTTATGAATGATTTTGCATCCTTATTTGTCTTTCACTCATAAACTGATGCGAGGAGAGTTGTTATGTGACATATGTGATGATTGACGATGATGAATGTTGAGTGATGATGAAAATAATGATGAGACTATTGCCACTCACACTTGTAGGTTTTTTTTAGGTGAATACGCACAACGACTAGAGTGGGAGGCCTACCCTCTAGTTGGTTCACTTTTAGAAAATAGATAGCTTGGTAACAAACTGCATGCATACTTCAAACTGTTTTAGCGTTTGTGGTATATTTTCAACTAAAACCCCCACGTTCTATTGGGTGCGTAGGCAACACAAAATACTTTATGCATGTACTTTTCGACGATGTGTCCACAGAGTGCTTTTGTACTCGCGCCATGCATGTATTTCTAAATGTGCAGGTTGAGAGTTGCGATGTCGCGAGGATATTGAGTAAGGAAGTTTTGAACATAGATGCCCCAAGGGGTGTATCTTCATATACCTCCCTCAACCATGTTTTCCGCTAATTGAACATTAACTCGATGTCCTACTTTTTAATTTTATATTGTTGGTTTCGTAACTTAACTCTTATACTATGACAATACATGTACTCTCACTCTATCTCTTTTTCAAGTCGCTACTCTAATTAGATGATTCTTCGTATCATGTATTATCATTGCTCTCTTTGGTTCCGACAGGCATCCTTGGCTAATGAGGTCGAGGCGTGACATTGACGTACCTACTTCGGATGGAGCGAACACACCTAGTTGAGTTGCGCTTGCCTCGTGTTAATGTCAAACTTGTTTGGGTGCCTGCTTGTGATATGCCTTGTATACATTCTTTATCTACCATCAGCTACGAAATCGTATGTTTTTATTGCAATAGTTACAATAAAGCGTAAATTTTTTGGATTTACCTTTATATTGGACCTTATTATTCATTTTTCACATGTGCCTTGTGAAAGATCAACAACCTTGAATAGGACACTAGATTTGCAACTTCTTTTTAGATTGTTCAGGCCCTTCATCAGCACCTCTGTCGTCATCATGACCTCTTTCTTCAAATTCATCACCTCCACCATACTCCTTTGCTAGTTACCTTACCATTTTTTCATTGGTCACAATATTAGTACCAACATCAACAATATTATTAGGGTTTGAGAAAAGACGAAAAAATGAGATTCAGGAGGTGGGGAATCTCGAATGAATATGTCACCACCACGTCAATGCTTTTGCCAGGTTGAGAACTCTGATTAGCGACAACTATGCCTTCACCCTTGTTAGTGGCGTCGAAGTTGCTACCACAACAAGAATCGCTAGATGAAGAAGAAGAATGTAAAATTGAGATTTAAGAGCTACTAACAACTACGAAAATTGAAATTCAGGGACAAATTCATGACAACTATTGTAGACACAAGAAAATGCTCACCCAATAAAAACATGCCACATGAATTTAAAATGGTAAATATCAATGTATCCTTATTTTAGGAATTTTATTAAAAAGATTCCTAAATAAAATAAGAAAAATTTTGTTTTTTAATATTTAGCGAATCAACGAATGAAACTTTGCAAACTAATGGAATAAGTGGTGCATAGAATCACAAACCCCATTTCTAATCGAAGAATGACAAATGGTAAGCTCACCAGATGAGTGTTGCATGTGATCACAACTACTAGCCCCAATCATCTCATGCAACATACCCCCAAATATTCTTTCAAACTGCTATAAATAGGGGTCTTGACCATAAGAACATACACTTTTGAAACTCCACAAGTTTGAAAAAATTCACTCTCAAGGCATCAAAGGCATTCAAGGAGTTCTTGAAGGCATTCTTTGTGTTCTTCGTCGAAGGTGGAGGCAAAATAGATGTTGGATCAAAAGTTGAAGTTTAATCCTTGGAGAAACGTTTAAGCTTCCAAGCCCACAAAGACGAAGATCAAAGCTCAAATCAATGAACAATGGTACAAACTTCTTCAACAAATCCAATCAAGAACGATGTTTGGTTCAAAAATAAGGCGAAAACTCTTCGGATGAACGTTATTGAAGCCAAAGTTCAAGTTCAAGAAGATCAAATGATCCAAATTCCTTTAAAATTTAAAGAACATTCAAGAACGTTTGAAGATCAAGTTAGAAGAGAAAAATAAAAGGAATAATAGAGATGGAACTCATATGAAATGTAGTTTGATGTGAAATTTTCAAGCTTCGATCAAAATTTCTGTTAGTGCAATATTCTGATTCCATAGCTAAAGCGATCTTTTCATTGCAAGAAGTGAGAGATAGATAGAGAATTGATAAAATGAGTTTGCGAGTGAAAATGAATGGGGGGAGGGGAATAATTATAGGGAAAAATGAGGATACATCTATTTATAGCCATTTGGGGAGAATTTGACCGTTGGAACCGCCTGTTCTAACAATTGAATTTGACATGTGGAGTAATTTCGCTTGTTGGATTTTTCAACGAGCATTTTCAAATTCCAGAATGCCATTGCGAATTAGCGGGTTTCGGGCCGAACCATTGATTCACAATAACTCTTTCTTTTTTAAATAAATCTTGAACTGTTGGTTCGACAATTCATTTTTTAGGAACCTGAACTAGCTCGCCTTTTTGGCCCACAGTTCTGGTTTCAAACCGTCGGGTGCTAGTTTCGATTTCTAATCATAAACGCCGGGTCGGTACTCCACCACTAGTTGTCAAGAATGGAACTCGACAATTATATCTTCGTTTTTCAAAGTTGACATGTTATCATTCGACTTCGTGATTAAGTCCTTCAAAGTCAAAAATTTTGAGCCTTAAAATAAAACTTTGATTAATTGATTCTTTTTATCATTAGTTTAGAATTCCAATCATAAGATGTATTGGTTAGGGTATAACATATATTTCAAAATATATATTGACATTTTAAAATTAAAAAATCAATTAAACTAACCTTAAAAGTAGAAAGGTTTTATTAATAAATAAAGTTATTTGTTCGTGGAAAGAAAAAGAAGAGTTCATTTGACTAAGACCATCTCCAGCAGCAAACTGTATAATACAGTTAACTCTACTTTATTCTATAATCAGATTTACAGTTTTTCACTTTTTAGATCCAACAGTTAACTCTACATTTTCCTCTATAATAGAATGTTCCATTTTGATTCCTTTACAATTCTTTTAATAAAATAAATATTAATGTAATTTTTATTCATCAATTTAGTTATATAATTAATCAAATTAATTATATAAATTTAAGTCCACGCTCATTTACTAATTTAATCAAATCAATTATATACTAATTTAAGTGATCTAGAGGTGATTTAAGTGCACGCCCATTAATTATACTAATTAATTGCACTTGTTTGTCCTAAACCCTAATTTGCCCTTAATCGTTTACTAATTTACCCTTATTTAATAAATACATATATCAAACCCTAATCCTAAATACTTCTGCGCGCAATCATCGTCTTCTTCCTTTCTTTCTCACCTTTCTCATCCATCCCTTCTCTCAGTCATTGTTTCTCACATTCTTCACATAATAAATTGAAAAAAAAGGATAATGTCGGCGTCGCGTGATCTGTGCAACGCCACATTTCCCGTGCTACTGTAGCAAAACAGGGAATGTGGCGGTAGCGGCGGGGAAGGACTGCTGGAGCGTGAGTCGTCCGAAAAGAAGTGTCTGTCGCTATTCTACCAAAGTTGTTGGAGATGGTCTAAACAATTATAATTAGAATTGTCCGCTAAACCTTTTCCCGTTTTTGTTTTTTTTATTATTGCGGTCGTATTTTTGTCGAATTAATATTTATGGTAATCATAAAAGAACCCCAACATAGCACGTAATTGTGGATTTTTTTTTTCTTGGTGGAATAAAATATTTATGGTAATCACAAAACAACCCAATGCAGCGCATAATTGTGGTCTAACCCTCAAATAATCCCCTACCTTCAACTTGTCTGGAATTACAAATCAACCCCCATTTCTAGGGTTTTCATTCGCTCCTACACCCAACTTTCGTCTATTACTCCCTTCTCCTCGAAGGTTAATTTCAACTCAAAACCCACATTTCTTATGTTATTTAATATTTAATTGTTCGTGTTCTTTTGTTTGCTGCTGGTTGATTGGTAAATGTCACCGACACCCTTCCTTCACTTTTTCGCTTAGATCGTCGTATTTTATGTATACTGTAGTTCTTGATGGATGGTTGAGCGAGCAACTGTTGATCGTGTTATTATCTGCGTTCCGTTCAGTTTATTATTATTATTATTTATTATTATTATTAGTTTTTTGCATAGAATAAGATATTATTGGCGAAGAATGCGTATTTAGGATATCCTTAAATCGCCTTTTGATTGGGGCAGATAGCAAAAAACAAACTTCGATGCAACAGAAATTTAGATGACCTAGTGTGATTCCTTCCTCTCTTATTTTTTTTATGTGAATTAGATGATGATCAGGGACCCTCAGTAGATTTTGTCTACTCAGAAAAAATTTCTTTGAGCTTTTAAATGTCAGTTATTATTGAGCTCTGAGAATAAAATAACTCAAAATGGCTTTTCAACTCATCAGTGTGTGTGGCACTACTTCATTTAGCAGCAAAGGCGAAAGGAACTTTCTTCATTGACATTCAAAATGGGCATGCAGATATCAGGAAACTAGAAAAAGGACATCAACTCTCTCCTTTAAGTAATATTACTTTAGTGTCAAAATAGTTTGCCAATGGTTCTTGTTATCTGATTGGTTATGGTGGACAATACTTTTATGCTCTTTCATCTTCTCCAAGACGTTTTTGTGCCACCAAGTATGTAGGAGGTCCAAACTTCTTCTTTCTTTGTCTTTATTCTCATTGAGTGAAACTGCTTTTTACTTACTTCTTCTTGCATCATATTATTGAACTTGTTGAGCGCGTAGCAAATTGAAACTGAAAGGGACGAAAAGTTGATGAATGTATGAAGTTACGATCTTAAGAAAATAATGGATATATTGCTCCAAGTTCCAGAAAAAACGAATGAGCAGTGATATTCTTTTACTCGTGTATCCTTGATTTACTAGGAAAGTGTTTAAGTAGATTTTTTAATTAATTCATGATACAGAAATCATGATATATGCTCCTCCAACTGCACACATGCACTTTTATTAATTCTTTATCTGATGCATCGCTTGATCTACAGCAGATACATGCCATGGCAAAGGGGAAGCTTATATTAATTTGCCAGTCTGGTGGTGAGTTTATAGCCAAGGATGATGGCACCTTGTCATATGAAGGGGCAGAGGCAAATGCTGTAAATATTAATAACGAAACCCTGTTTGATGACCTAAAATTAAAGTTAGCTGAAATGTGTAATTTAGATCATAAAACCATTTCTGTCAAGTACTTCCTCCCCGGAAATAGGAGAAATCTCATTACATTAAGGCATGACAAAGACCTGAAAAGAATGATTTATTATCATGGGAATTCAGTGACTGCTGATATCTTTGTCAATGGAAATGTAGGATTTGACCATGATGCTTTTAAAGCACACACAAGCAGGTATGCAGCTATGGTTCTTACATTCCAATTTCTACTTCTATTTTAGCTTTACAAGTATTCCATTTTAGCCTAACTTTTTTGTACCAAAATACAATAAGAAGTTGATATTTGTCGAGATCATGTACTTGGATCTCTATGCATCCCTCGCTTTTCAACAGTTCAAAGTTTATGTACCCGGATGGCCATGAACATTTGAATGATACCTGCAGGGACAGTGGTGTGAAACTGGCTGAGATTGTAAACCATATTCCTGCATCCTCAGCTGTCGCTTGTCCAATTATCAGTAACCTGGCTTGCAATGCAACCACTTTGCCTGATGCAGCAGCTGATAAGAATGCAGAAAGCTCAACCGCAGCGCAAGCATTTACAGCTTCGCCCATATCTTCTGAACATGGTGCAAATCATGATACTGGCTATGAACCACAGTTAGTTGCCAATTCTGTTATTGATCAGAGAACAGTAGGTCTAGACATGAGTGGCAGTCCAACAGGTACTGTCAAAAAGAGAAGGCGTAATACTGCTTCATGGATGATTGGCGCTCATGGTCCAACTATTGTCTCTGTTAGTGATAATGATGTGGATAGGAGAAAGCGGAAAAAAAATAACCTAGGAGCCGTCATTAATGACTTAGAGCACTCCAGTGAAGTTGTTACGGTAGCAAATGTTCTTGACAACTCAATCGTTCTTGCTTTACCTGATGATGGTCTGCCTGAAAAATTAGTTGCCTCATGGAAAGATTGCATTACTGGAGTGGGACAGGATTTTGTAAGCGTGAAAGAGTTTAGAGAGGCTCTGCAGAGGTATGCTATTGCTCAACGCTTTGCCTACAAATTGAAGAAAAATGACTCCAGTCGGGCAAGTGGCATATGTGTTGAGGAAGGCTGTTCTTGGAGTATTCATGCATCTTGGGTTCCTTCTTCTCAGTCATTTAGGATAAAAAAGTTAATCAACTCACATACATGTGGGAGGGAATCTTGGAAGAATGCTCATCCAGCAAAGAAGTTAATAAGTGTTATAAAGGACAAATTGCGAGATTCTCCACATCACAAACCCAAAGAAATCGCTAAAAGCATCTCTTGGGATTTTGGGATCCAATTGAAGTATAAACAAGTAAGGCGTGGGATAGAGGGTGCTCGGGAGCAACTTCAGGGTTCATATAAGGAATCCTATAATCGGTTGCCTTGGTTCTGCAAAAAGTTTGAGGAAAAGGATGCTAGTAATTTTGTCAGGCTGGAGACTGATGATGAGAAAAAACTCCGACGCCTTTTTGTCTCTTTCTCTTCCTGTGTAGAAAGCTTCCAAAATGTCTGTCGTCCCATTCTTTTTCTCAATGCTACTTCGCTGAAATCAAAATACCAGGAAAGTCTGTTGACAGCGACTGCGGTGGATGCTGATGATGGATTCTTTCCAGTTGCATTTTGCGTAGTCGATACCGAAAATGAGGACAACTGGCGTTGGTTTATGAAGCAACTTAAATCTGCCATATCATCTTCTTTACCCTTGACTTTTGTCTCGGATTGGGAGAAGGGGCTAAATAAGTCTGTGCACCAGATATTTGAGAATGCTCACCATGGCTATTCCATTTATCACCTCTTGGAAAGTTTCAAACGACACTTGAAAGGTCCATTCCACGGAGAAGGAAGGGGTGTTTTACCTGGAAAACTGTTGGCTGCTGCACACGCTGTTCGATTTAGCCGTTTCAAGAGAATCATTGAAGAAATAAGGCAGATTTCTTCAAATGATTATGATTGGGTAATGCAGATCGAGCCAGAACATTGGACATGTTTCAGTTTTAAAGGCGAGCAATACAACTATATAGTGCAGAATGTGGCAGAACCCTACAGCAAGCTGATGGAAGAAATTAGAGAATCAACTATAATGCAGAAGATGGAAGCACTGATATACATGACAAGCCAAGTGATAGAGAGTCGGCAAATGGAGTCAAGCACATGGGCCACGAGACTGACTCCATCAAAAGAAGGCAGGATCCAAGAAGCAGCCGTAGAAGCACATGGCCTCAGAGTGTTCATCTCTTCAGATGTTCTATTTGAGGTCCATGATGATTCCACACATGTTGTCAACCTTCAAAATTGGGAATGCACTTGCCTGGAGTGGAAGGTGAGTGGCTTACCATGTCGGCATGCCATTGCTGCGTTGAGCAGCTCGGGGAAGTCTGTCTACGACTTGTGTTCACGATACTTCACTGTGGAGAGTTACCGCGCAACGTATTCCAAGCCAGTAAACACTATTTCTCCGGTTAAAGAAGGTGATTCGGGGGAGGTGGAGGTGGAGGTGCTTCCTCCGGCCAATCAGTGTGCAAACGTAGAGAAGGAGCAGAGTGAAGTGGTGGATGATCCAGATAGGAGGACAGTCACTTGTTCAAAATGTAAGCAACCTGGACACAATAAGGCGTCATGCAAGGCCATATTATAGTACACAAAAATAAATATTCTTATGTAAATCTTGTATAGCTTATAGCTTGCGCATCCATCTTATAAAAATGTTTTGGTCTTTTATCCTATTTCAAGTTTCTGAAATAGTATTTCTATCTTTTTTGTTTCAAGCAAGGATGTCATCCGAAAAAAAAATTGTTCCCCAAATGGTGAGTTATGCACAATTACTAATCTGTAGTCTTTAAACTGATATTTAGTTAATCAAATTTTCAGGAATTTTACTATACTTGAATATAAAACTGAACTAATGTAAATTTTCTAAATGTTTGAAAATTTACAAGTGAAATAAATATGTTTTAATCTAATGAATGATTAACATACATTGTCAGCTCCTAAGTTCGCACATTAACGAAACGGATTACTAAGACTCATTTGGTAAATGGTTTCACATATTTTAAACACGGCAAAAATTTGCATTACACAGCCTAAACGATTTAGGCGGATCTAAATAATTCAATTCTACCAACTCAAACTCATACTCGTTCTGAAGTTAAACCCAAACTTATATCCCTCCTGGATTTTAAATCAAAACCTGCCTAAATCATTTAGGCGCTCTAACCGGAGACCTCTTTAAATAAACCATAGAAGATTGGTTGTCATCTAACAACACAGCACGTATCTATGGTATACATTTTCGTTGAAGACATTTGTTAATTGGTTGGGAGGACTACTTGTATAATACATTGTTGATCGGACAATATCTTATGCAAAATAAATTGAAAACTACAAAGAATCAACATGCAACAAAACTTCCAGTACGGTTATCAAATTAATTAAACATACTCGAAGAAAGCTCCGTGACGCACGAGGTTAAACTGCCCATTGCGAAACATAATCTTGAAGAAAGCTCCATGATGCCGATCTTAAACTGCATGTCACAAATCTCAAAGACCATACTCCTCGATGTACGAGCCTAAACTGCATGTCACAAAATCAAATCTTCAAACCAAAGCTCCTTAATGCATGAGCCAAAACTACAAACCATAAATCTTGAAGATCATGATCTCTGATGCACGAGCCCAAACTGCATGTCACAAATCTTGAAAATCACGCTCCTTGATGCACGAGCCTAACTGCACATGACAAATCTTGAAGACCACGCTTCTTGATGCACGAGCCTAACTACACATGACAAATCTTGAAGACTACGCTCCTTGACCCATGAGGTTAAACTACACGTTACAAATAATCCTTGATGCACGAGCCATAACTGCACATCACAAATCTTGAAGACCATGCTTCATAATGCACAAACCTAAACTGCATGTTACTCTTGGCCAGCAAGAGTATAACCTGTGTACAACACCTTCTTCTCAAAATCACAAATGTTTTCTACACCCCGTAGCAACGACGATAGTGACAGGAAAGTGAAATAACATTAGGTGGCAAAAAGGTCTTCTTTTGTACCTCTAATTTGCGCACCGGCATCTCTCCACTTGGCCTTCCCTCGATAATGCAGAATCTCAAAGTCAACAAGATAGAAACATCCTCTGGAAGGCGATGATGAGCTGAGTATCCATGGTGCGGGTGTGTTTGAGAACCTCCTCTTGAAGATAATGATGGATCAAAAATGAAATATCCATGGTGCGAGTGCTTTCCCTCTTGAAGACGATGATGAATGGAATGAAGTATCATAGTGCGGGTGCTTTTGTGAACATTCTCTTGAAGATAATGCTTGAGCGGAATGAAATATCTGTGGTGCAGGTGTGTTTGAGAACTTCCGCTTGAAGACAATAATGAGCGGAATGCAATATCTATGTTGCGAGTGCTTTTCCTCTTGAAAATGATGATGAGCGTCAGAATGATGTATCTATAATGCATGTACTTTTTGCATCCTCGAATTCGTGCGACCATTCCCTCTTGTACAGTGGGTTGATGAGCCTCAGCATTGTCACAACTAACGAGTCTATCAGTGGCTTGTATATCCTTAACTTAGTTTTTGCCCAAGTGCATGTTGCTTGTCTACCGTGATCAAGTGTTCTTTGCTGAAGATGGTGTCATCCTTGAAAGGTGTCATGCTGCAATGAAAATGAGAGAGAATTTTTTTAGAAAAAAGAATTACGTCGAATTCCAAAAAAAATTGAGCAATGAAAAAAGTGGGTGAGCGCTCCCAAATCTTCTCTCTAACCCTCTTTGTAACGCCCCGTCCTTTTTAGATCCAGAGCGCTACTCAAATAAGCAGTAATAATTCACA
>AYJT01042884.1:0-14037 GCA_001278415.1 Ocimum tenuiflorum
GCACCTCCATTTCGTAGTGATAATGTTTACAGAACTTTTATTTTTTATCAAAATATTTGGTTGGTACTATGTACAATGTTCTTTTTCTTTTTATTATGAATGAATGTTCGTCTTCCTTCATGCCTTGTTGTTTATTTTATATATTTAACATGATTGTACCGATGGTGTGTTAGTTTAGGTTTGAGGCACTAACTTGAATCATGGTGTTTCTTCGAGGTCAATGCCTTGTTTGACTTTGATCGCATCTGTAAGTGTAGATCCTTGAATGGTACACACTCCCCCTTGCATAAAAAAGTTAAACAAAATTAATCGAAGTAGAAATTATGGTCGACATTTCTTATATACTTTACATAATCACAACATAAAAATGGTATTTCTTTTAATGCGTACCGTTCCAGAAATAAGGAACTGGACTTCCTTCGGGTGTCGTTAAGGTGTAGACCCCATTACTTAGGATTGTGCTGATCCAGTAGGAACCTTCCTGAGCCACACCTAACTTTCCAAAACTCGCCTCTCGAGTGCTTGGGGAGACACATCATAGGACCCAATCTCCCACTTCGAGCGCTCGAACTAGAACGACCTTATCAACATATCGCGACACCTGCAACTGCCACATGGCTATTCTTCATTCTGCAGCCTCTCTATGCTTGTCCATTATAAGGGTTGAGCGCTAAATATTGCTCATTCTGCTCAGGCTCGAAGGACTCAATCGTGTACTATTTTTTGTAAGCTCGCACAACGCCACTATGTCAGAGCCGGATGTCAGGGCGAACGACATCTCTCCAGTTGTAGTTTGATGAGTAATTCTATAGGATCATTACATAGTTGGCAGCTCTGAAACCCACTTCGATTTATGCTTATCGAGCTTTCTCTTGAGAATTCTAGTGATAATCTTGTTGGTGAACTCTGCTTGTCCATTTGCCTCTAGATTCATTGAAGTTGAAAAGGTTAGTTGGATACCATATTCTTCACATAAATCCTGTAACCTTGATAGTTGAATTGAGTGCCATTGTCGGTGTAGATCTCTCGAGGTATACCAAACCGACAAATAACATTACTCCACAAAAAGCTGACTTAGGCGTCCCTTATTTGAGACATGGCCTCAGCTTCGACCCACTTGGTGAAATAGTTAGTATCAAGCAATACATACTCCTTCTGGCCTACGCCATTGGTTAGTTTTCCCACTATGTCCATTCCCCACCGAGCAAATGGCCAAGTCGGGTAGCTTGGGCAGAGTGGCTCAACTTTTCTATTTAGAAGAAGGTTCCAAAGAATTGTGACAAATGTCAGTGGTTTGAGAGCATGAACAATAGATTTTGTGCTCTACGCAAAAGAACCTTGACACTCATTAATTAATTAAGCTCTGGCAACTCTATTTAATTAATCTCTTATTTAATTTTCTCGAGTCGCATAGTTCATCCTTGTTATCATACCTAAACTTAATCAGCTTGCAGGGTTTAGTACGATAAACCTTATAAACACCTCAAGGGAGTGTCATCATTCTGATATGGATGTGGACGCTTAATACGAATTTACAGCTTATCATATATAACTTGTTGCCACCCAAGATACAGATATAATTGAGCTGATGGAAAGCTCTCACCCATAGTAAGTCAAAGTGATACACGATGCATATATATAATGTAACACCCCGTAAATCAATTATTGATATATTTGATATCGATCTATGTATAAATTGATTGATTCAATGTTTTATTTTAATTCAAAATATGATAGACTAAACCTTATCAGATAGGAATTCTAACAAGGATTTGGGAAGTGGTTTTAGAATCCCAATCGAATAAGTAGAACTCAATTTATCACAATTTTAAGATTTACCAGTAAATACTATAAGGTAATGTCATAAAAATCTCGAATGCCAATGAAGGTTCGGAATCCTACTATTTTGGAAGAATATGCTCCGAAAGTATTATAGAAATATTATTGTTTGATCAGAACAAAAATTGATAATCGATCGGACTGAGTTCTAAGCGTCGTGGTTTGAAGACTGGATGATGATGTCATCAATTTCGTCTTGACCCTCTCCCATCCTCCTATAAATATGAGGAGCCTCCTCCCATAAAAAATTCATTCTAAATTCAAAAACACACCCAAACTCTTGTCATTTCACCTCTCGATCGAAACTTAGCCATTTCCAGAGAATTGGAGCTTGGGGAGAAACACGAATTCGAAAATTAAAGAGGGGAAACAAACTATTCAAACAACCACATCACTTCACTTTCAAATATGGTAAAACCCTACTCACCCATTCCTCTTCAAATCAAGCATGTCCTTCCAAACCTTGTTGTGAATCATGTTTTTCTTGATGTATTGTTGATGATTTAAGCATGCTTACATCCTTCCTTGAATCCTATCTTGAATTCTTGATGATTTGATGAATATTCATGAAACACTAGATTCTTCCATCTTCATTTTGATGCCCAAAACATGAATAAGTTTTAGTTTGGAACATATGTTATGCTTGTACCCAAAATTAGGAAGCAATATGGCTCGGAAGCAAATATTAACCTTATGCATATAAATTCCCAAGATATTTCAGACAATCCAATCGACTCGATTGATACCCGATCAACTCGATCCCCCTTCAAGATTGGGTCAATCAGCTCCTGATTAAATCGGTCATCCAAGAACCCTAAAAATTTTCCAAAAAACTTGAAAATCGGCTCGATCACTCAAGAACAATTGAAGATCGACTCGATCATGTTTGAAGATCGAGTCGATCCCTCAAGAACACCTTAGAACCCTTTTTTATTTGATCTAACACTCGATCCACCCTTCTGATCGACTCGATCTTGATCCAGATCAACCCGATCATGGTTAATTTGGATTGACTCGATCGAACCTTGAACCCCTCGATTAATTCAAATACGATTGACTTGATCTTGACTTTGATCGACTCGATCACATTCAATTCTTATTGACTCGATTGAACCTTGAACTCCTCGATCCATTCAAACCCGACCCACTCGATCCTGACCCTGATCGACTCGATCAGATACCCTGTTTCAGAAATTTAACAAAACCACTTCAAGCCTTGTATCTCAAGTCTCCACCCCAAACCAGATAACCACGATAACGATAATGAAAGTATTAACAATCAGACACTATGAACGTAGAATACAAAGTCTCTATTTTGAATCAATAACAATATTCTCATGCATGATTACTTTATTTTGAAGGTGGGCATGCGGTGAAGACAGAAGCAGTTCCCGCCATTCAACCAACACTTTGATTGAATGATAAAGGAAGACAGGTGGGCTTTCCAACTAAATTATATGAAACCAAAATGTCTTGCCTTTTTAAAATCTTCAAACATGATTGTTAAACTATGTGTTTGTCTTTGATTGTTTTGCATGCTTATCTGTCTCTCTTGCATGAACTGTTGCGAAGGAAGTTGTTAAATAATACATGTCATTTATTATTGATTGATGGAGGTTGTTGATGATGGTGTGGTGATAACGATGACGATGACGATGGTGTATCGTGCCATATACACTTGTAGAGATTTGTGAGGTGTCTGCGCACAATGACTAGAGTGGGGAGGCCTACCCCCTCATTGGTTAATGATTAGAAAATAGATAGCATGGTAATCAAATCGCATGCATACTTTGAAATTGTTTTGGCATTTGTGGGATCTTTTGCAACTAAAAGCCCCACCCTCAGCTATTAGCATAGGCAACATAAATTGATTTTATGTATGTAACTTTTCGGCAATGTGTCCACTGAGTGCGCATGTACTCACACCCTACGTATATTTCTAAATGTGGAGGCTGAGTAGCAGGAAGTCGACAAACGTTGAGCAGTGACCCAATTTATTTTGAGAGATTTAATGCCTTGGGGTGTGCATCATCATATGTACATCCCAACCATGTTTCTGTTGTACTCAAACAATATTAAATATTTGGTCATGTACTCGAATTAAGACATGTTGGTTCTATATTGTTTATCCTCATTCGTTGCTCAATGGATGTTTTCCTTTATTCCGTATCTCGTTTGAATGAATGTTTGCCTATATTTTATTCTCATTCTCCCCTACAAGTAGTGTCCCGCAGGGTCAGAACTTGTGGCTCGTTACATATGACTTAAACTCTATTAAGCTAGGTTTAGTTTAATCACCGAGATCTTGATTCTCTACTCAGGTCAGTTAAGAGAATACATCACAATTTGATCCAATCAATACGTCGCACATACCAGTATATCAAATAGCCTAGATAAGTGATACGCATATTTCCTAATGAAAATACGGATCGCAATAGTAAAAATATCGATCCTCGGGGACTAACTGTAAAGAAAAGTCATTAAGCACTAGTTCGTATTAGTAGCCCTCTTGTTTAGTCGATCAGAAAGGGAGAATGGTTCATTATCTAGGCAACAGTGAATAAATACTAACAATTATTAAAACAAAGGAGGTTCTACGATCAAGTGATAAACGCAAATCATGGATCAACAAAGAGAAATCAATAACCAATGAAATCAAGAATGATTTAATTTGCAAAACTACCAAACACACCTTTTGAATTAATGAATGGAGTAGATTATCAAAACCCCATTTTCATGTTTTGAATATAAGTAGTAAATGAAAACTTTTAAAAGATCAAACATCAATTCAATTAATTATATCGAACCTAATCTACTCTAATTAGTCCTTTCTAAATCCCAATCCATTAACACCTAAACTTTTTTGTTAAAGAACATTAATTGTGAATTCATCGAAATCAACTTTTGATTGAATCAATGGAAGAAAGAACAAAGGATTTGAACGATTCAAGATTTGTTGGAAAAAATAATATTTAATTCATCAATCCATAATCTTTGTTCAGTATATCAATCCAAGAACCCCATGAACGGGTTTAGCTACTCATAATTAAAGACATAAATAAAGCAAGAAAAGAGGACACGATGAAAAAAAACATGAACATACTCATGAATTTTAATACAAGAGTTCCTTTAATATTCCTACGAAAGCGAAACAAATTAACTTACAAGAAAGTAGATGAAAGCGATAAAGATCAAGCTGTCCGATTCTCACGATCCGAAAAGCAAGATAAATCTAAGCGAATAAGCATGTAAGTGTATTCTAAACTAAATCTAGGATAAAAGCTCCCAAAACTCACCTAAAAAATAGGTATTTATAGTTTTAGGCTGAAATTAGGTCAAATCCTCGCGACCAGGCCGAAAAGCCCCATGAAAATACCCAGCCGTCGACCGAATGGACCGAGCAGTCAATTAACTGCTCATCTCGACTTTCTCCAAATTCCACGCAACTTCTCCGACTTAGCGACCCGAGAGTTATGTTCAAAATTTAGCTCGACAACTCCATCCAGTCGATCGATTAGACGGTTTTGGCGACCCCATAGCTTTCTTTCTGACTTTAAGTCGACTGCACAATGAAGACGGGCGACTGGTTAGTCCAGTCGACCCGAAAATTTCCTTGCCCATGCTGAAATCATGCAACTTCCCCCTGGATTGATCATAACTACTTTATTTTCACTCGAAAACCTGCAAAATAGAGAAAATATGAACGAAACAAGACACAAGCACAACAATATGATAACCTATTGAATATAACACAAGAACGGACTAGAACAATGACAAAATAACACTTAAACACATGCAAAATGATCGATTATCATCCTCCCAAACTTGAAGGATTGATCGTCTTTGATCAATAAAAGAATCAAACCTCTATAACTCAACAATTATTAGTAACATCTCAAATACAAATAATCAATCCATATATGAAATTCAAATCAAAGATCAATTAGACCATATTTCTAAGTTAATCGATCTCTTAGGAAACTGCCTCACCAAGGTAAATACAAGTTTACACACTACACTCAACAAAGAGAAAGGACCCTATTTACCCTCGTCATCAAGATCAAACAAATATGATTTAGATTTGTCTCTTATCTATTCTCTCCAAAGTTCTAAACTAGATTCAATTCTAAGATGAAAAAAGGTCTTTGTAAGGTTGTAACGGGGCCCATATAGTGATAGGTAGGATGTTTTTGCCTAAGTGACTGTACCACCTCTCCAATACTCAATAATGATCAAAACCACTCAATCCTCACCTATACTTCAATCTTTTTTTAACTCTTATTTTGCACCCATTTTTACTTCTATTCTGTAACTATTTATTTTATATGTGGGGGCAACTTTTTATATTAACAAGCTTTCATTCAATTATATTTCTTCTACTGTACCAACCAAACTTGTCCTCCCAAACTTATTTCTTACAATAAATTATAAGAATAAGACACTATGTTCGGCTCAATGGGCTAGCACAGGAAATCTTTTCCAGGAAAATTTTTAGATAAAGGCTACAAGACCATCTCAAGACAGAACCAAGGCAAATCATATCACAATAAGTTCAAAATCTAGGCACACTCACAATAATAGCTGCACAAATCACATGCAACAAGGCTCAAAATCTCACAGCTTCAAAATATATTCCTACGAGCTCAATTTAACAAAGATCAACAACATTCATCAATAATCAAACAAAATTCACAAAAGAATCAGCAATCTTTCATCAAAACATCACAATCTCAAGTTAAGCCATTACAATTCAAACCTATTTCAATCTCAAACTCTCATCTAACAAATTCAAAAGTGACTCAACAACATTCAAAAATTCACAAATATCCTTTAATAACTATTCCATCACCCCTCTCCCAAAGTTATTTGACACGAAGTGAGAGTGAGTTTGAGGAGATAAAATAAGTTATTAAAGGATCACAAACACACTAACAAAAAAGCGTACAAGAAAGCGGCTAAAGATTGTGTTGCCTCCCAATAAGCGCACTTTTTTAACGTCGTTCACTCGATGACACTTAACATTTTTCATGAGTAGTATTACAGGGGCCAATAAGATGAGGATCAAGAGGAAGATTAGAGGCAATAAGAGAATTTTAAAAGCTCCGTTTCCCACAGAAATTGGATTGACTTGATTCTTAAGATTCTCTTGAATATTGCTAGGAAGTTGCCCCGGCTTGTGTTGACTGGTCATCACATTGGCAATTTGACCAATTTGATTCTCAATCATCTTCATGTTCATTAAGAAATTTACTTGCCCTTCTGTTTTATCAAATCTTGCATTATTAACATTAGAAGTGTTGGGAGCATTATGAATGTTCTATTGCTGTGGGATCCCACGAGATGGGTTCCCATTTCTTCCTTGATTTTGAGGCTTTGGCTCCACAATCATTCTATTAGACACATTAAAATATGGGGGAGGTATCAGGGTGTTATGCGGGTATGCATAAGAAAAATTGATTAAATCGATCATTTGGATTGTGCACTACACTCCCTTGCGGGTATGTAATTAGTGGTTGTTGATAAGTACGAATGTAATTTACATCTCGGATAAGTTGGTTCAATCTCCACGATCCGGGGTGTATTATTGAATGGCATAATTTGAGGCGCCTCTCTTACCCTTTGCATTTGAGAATGTTGTGTTGGCCAACTAGCCGTCTTGCTAGCCATATCCTCAAGGATTCGCTTAGCATCAACCAGAGTTCTCTTCGTGAGAGAACCACTGGCCGAAGCAGTCACAAGAGCCTTGGTTTCAGGGTTTAAACCACAGTAGACTTGGCACAGTCGTTGTGCCTCAGAGAACCTATGACGAGAACACTTTCACAACATCTCACGGTACCTTTCCAAGGCTTCGTGGAACTGCTCATTGGCACGTTGGCTAAAATAAGTGATTTTAGCTTGTTTAGCAAGGACAACGATCGGAGGCACATATTTGGCAAGGAACTTGGATTGAAGTTCTTCCCAAGTCCCGATTTCGCTCTTGTCCAAACTACGATACCAAGACCGCACTCTATCCCTCAGAGAGTAAGGAAAGAGTTTGAGTTTGATTTAGTCGTAAGGTACCCCGTTCAGTTTATACGTAGAGGCAATTTCAAGAAATTGCTCTAAATGAGAATTGGGGTCCTCCGATGGCAAACCATGTAAAACTTCATTCTGGACCATTTGGACAACTGTCACTTTCAACTCGAAGTTGTTGGCATCAACACCATATCGAAAGTTGGCATACCTATGATCCTCTTGGCGAGGAGCAAAGATATGCTCGAGAGTTTGTTGATTAACAGGAATGGGTGTTGTGTAGTACCTTCTGATGAGGAACCTCAGGTGCAGGAGCACGCTGAGGAATGTTTTGTGGAGGATGATAGTACATAGGATGTTGAGGCTGAGGATTGTGAGGCATGTTACTTCTATTCAGAACATGTTGGACTTCAGGAGGATTATTTTGAATAGGTGCTACAGGAGGATTGGGAGACTGAAGAATTTGAACTTGCATTTGTGCAGCTTCGGCTTGCATTAGTGTGACTTGAGCTTGTTGCTCATGATAAGCACGCCACTTAGCAGAATCTCTCAACAGTTGTTGGAGAATTTCAAGAGTGAAATTAGAAATGCACATAAGAGCTTGATACAAATCAGGAACTATTGGCAAGTTCTGTTCCTCATCTCTGGGGTGATTATTGTTGTTATCTTTATTTTCAATAGTATGAGTGTTTTCTGCCATGTTATGCACGGTACTCTCTCCTAAAGCTTCTACTTTCTCTAAACTTCAAAAATCAACTAGCTCCGATTCCTTAGGATTAGCACGGTTTTACCTAATTCTCCTAATGGTCATGCTTATCTCAGTATCTATAGGAATTGGTGTAACTCTTAAAGATCTAGTATTTACAATAGTTCACCAATTAAACTAATGTCAACAGCAAATCAATCTAATCCAACAATGACACCAAAAATTGATATGCGTATTTCCTAAGGGAAATATGGGTCGTAATAGTAAAGACATCGATCCTCAGGGACTAGGTGTAAAGAAAATTCGTTAAGCACTAGTTCGTATCAGTAGCCCTATTGTCTAGTCGATCAGAAATGGAGATTGGTTTATTATCTAGGCAACAATGAATAAATACTAACAATTATTAAAACAAAGGAGGTTCTAGGATCTAATCATACATGCAAATTATGGATCAACAAAGAGAAATCAATTACCAAGAAAATCGAGAATGATTTGATTTACAAAACTTCCAAACACACCTTTTGAGTTAATGAATGGAGTAGATTCTCGAAACTCTTTTTTGTCATTTGAATGTAAGTAGGAAATGAAACTCTGAAAAGATCGAACATCAATTCAAATTAATTGTATCGAACCTAATCTACTCCAATTAATCCTTTCGAAATCCCAATCTATTAACACCTCAAATTTTTGGTTAAAGAACATTAATTGTGAATTCATTGAAAACAACTTTTGATTGAATTAATGGAAGAAAGAACAAAGGATTTGAAAATTCAGGAATGGTTGGAAAAAGTAATATTTAATTCATCAATCCATAATCATTATTCACAACATCAATCTTAGAACCCACGAACGGGTTTAACTACTCATTATTAAAGCTATAAATAAAGCAAGAAAAGAGAACGCGATGGAAGAAATTATAAACATACTCCTTGATAATCAGTCATTTTGCATGTGTTTTAGTGTTGTTTGTCGTTGTTTTGAGTCCGTTGTGGTGCCATTCTCAACTGATTATCATGTTTTTGTGTTTGTGTCATGTTTCTTTCGTGTTTTCTCTGTTTTGTAGGTTTTTGGGTGCAAATGGAGTTGTCTCGATCAATCCAGGTGAAAATGTCAAGAGTTGGTCAAGAATTTGAGGATTTAGGGTCGCTGGAATTGAACCAGTGCCCGCCACTATCGAGACGTTGACCCACCATCGGAGGTGATCTCTCAGGTTGAAGCGAATTGAACCAGCAGTCCATGGCTTGGTGCCGTCGACCAGTTTTGCATGGAAAAGTCTTGGGTTGCTGGTTGTAAACCATCGATCATTAGTTGGAGCACATCGAGCTAAGCCGTCGATCGACGGCTCGGTGCCATCGGTCGATGGCTGAGTAATTTCATGGGCTTTTTGGCCCAGTCACGAGGATTTGACCTACTTTCACCCCAAACCTAGAAGTAGGGGTTCTTGTGGCGGATTTGGAGCTCTCATTCTATATTTTACAACTTTTATCTTAGGTTTAGTTTTAGACTACACTTTATATGCTTTCTAGATTAGATTTATCTCACTTTCCGAATCGTAACAATCAGATAGTTGGATTTTCATCACTTTCTTCTATCTTTGTGTAAGTTAATTTGATTTGCTTTTGTAGAATATTGTAGAACTTCTTGTCCTTAAATTCACGAGCATGTTTATTATTTCTCTCATCGCTTTCTATTTAATTTCTTTGATTATGAGTAGCAAGATTATTTGTGGGCTTCTAGGGTTAATGTTGTGAACAACGATTATGAATTGAAGAATTGATATTTAATCGCCAATGAGTCTTGAATCTTTCCAATCTTATGTTCTTAATTCCATTGATTCAATCAAGAGTTGTTCTCATTGAATTCACAGTTAATGTTCTTTAACAAGAAGTTCGAGACGTTAATGGATTTAGATTTCGAAAGGATTAATTGGAGTAGATTAGGTTCGAAACAATTAATTAAATTTGATGTTTGTTCTTTTGGAAGTTTTTAAATTCCACTTACATTGAAAAGATCAAAAATGGTTTTTGAGAATCTATTCCGTTTTACAACTCAAAAGGTTTATTCAGTGTATTTGCAAATCAAAACATTCTCCATCTTATTGGTGATTAAATTCTATTTGTTGATCTATGATTTTGCATTTATAATATGATCCTAGAACCTCCTTATTTTGTTAATTGTTAATTCATTTCCATAGTTTCCTTGTTAATAAATCCATCTCTTTATTTAATTGACTAAACAATAGGCCCACCGATAATGAACTAGTCCTCAATGATGCTTCTTTAGACCTAGTCTCTGAGGATTAATATTTTGTTACTGTGACACATTTCTCCGTTAGGAAAAATATGTATAAATTTTTGAGCATATCTTTGCTCCTCGCCACGAGGATCATAGACATGCTAATTTCCATTATGGTGTTGATGCCAACAAGTTTGAGTTGAAAGGCATTGTTGTTCATCTTGTCCAAAATGAAACTTTTCACGGTTTACCCTTTAAAGACCCCATTGCCCATATTGACCAATTTCTTGAAATTGCGTCTTCTTATAAACTGAATAGGGTACCTCATGATCAGGTCAAGCTCAAACTTTTTCCTTACTCTCTTAGGGACCGAGCAAGGTCTTGGTACCATAGTTTGGAGAGTAACATTAGGACTTGGCAAAAACTTGCTGCCAAGTTATTTCAGAAATACTTTCCTCCGGCCTTGTCATTGCTAAGCAGGCAGAACTTGCATCTTTCGCCCAACGTGTTGATGAGAAACTCCACGAAGCCTGGGATAGGCATCTTGAGATGTTGCGAAAATGCCCCCGCCATGGATTCACTGAGGCACAACAGGTGTGCCAATTCTTTCATGGTTTGAGTCCTGAAACCAAGGCTCTCGTCAATGCTTCGGCTGAAGTTCTCTCATGAAGAGAACTCCGAAAGATGCATGACAAATCCTTGAGGATATGGCTAGTGACTCTGCAAGTTAGCCAATGCAACGTTCTCAAGCTGTGACGGTTAATCAAGTTGCAGCCATTGATCATCAAAATGTTCGGGCTACTCAAGTAGCTCGTCTTCGAGATAAAATTGCTCAAGTGCAAAGGGCGAGAGTGGTGCCCCAAATTCATCCAATTAATAATGCACCTCACATCATGGAGATGGAACTAACTTATCCAGTTGATGTGAATTATATTCGTAATTATCACCAACCATTGATTACATATCCGCAAAGGAATGCAATTTACAATCCAAATGATCAGTTCAATCATCCCAAATTCTCTGATGCGAACCCGCATAATGTCCTATTGCCTCCTCCTGATTTCAATGTGTCTAATGGAATGATTGTGGAGTTAGAACCACATAATCAATTTGTAAAGAACAGTAATAATTAAGGAAAACATGGGAACCCACAAGAGCAAATCTTTCATAATGCTCCAAGTACTTTTAATGTCAATAATGTAAGATTCGATAATATGGAAGGGGAAGTTTTTGCCTTAATGAAACACATGAAAATGATTGAGACTCAAATTGGCTGAATCGCTAATGCGATGACTAGTCAACAAACTGGGGCAACTCCCTAGCAATACTGAACAAAATCCTAAAAATCTAGTCAATGCAATCCTTTTTAGAGTTGGGGCATCGTATAATCCTTATGTTGTTGCTAACTTCTGTTGTTACTGATATCCTACCTAATCCAAATCTTCCTGATCCTTTTGACCATGTTCCTGGTACTGCGGGGGCATCGTCAAGCCAACGACGTTAAACAATTGAACTTGTTAGGAGGCAACCCAAAATTTTTATCACTTCATGTGTGACTGTGTGCTTATGTATTTGTGATCCTTTAATAGCTTGTTTTATCTCCTCAAACCCATTCCTACTTCGTGTCGAATAAGTTTGGGAGAGGGTGGATAGAGTAGTTTTAAAAGGATATTTTGTAAACTGTTGCATGTGTTGAGTTACTTTCGAATTTGCATGATGAGAGTTTGAGACTGAAAGAGGTTTTGAACTGTAATGACTTGATTAAATATGCATGATGTTTTGATGAAAGATTTTTTGTTCTTTTGTGAATTTTGCTTGATTATTGATAAATGCTGTTGATCTTTGTTAAATTGAGCTCGTAGGAATACATTTTTTGAAGATGTGAGATTTTAAGCCTTGTTTCATGAGATTTGTGCAGCTTTTGTTGTGAGTGTGCCGAGATTTTTAGCTTGTTGTGATATGTTTTGCCTTGGTTTTGTCTTGAGATGGTATTATAGGTTTGCTCCAGGAAATGATCTTAGGCATGTTTTTTCATAGCCTTTATCTAAACACTGTCCTATAAACGATTTCACTTGTTAACCCATGTTGAGCCGAACATAGTATTCTATTCTTATCATTCTTGGTAAGAAACAAGTTTGGAAGGGAGAGTTTTGTTGGTATGGTGAAATTATAATAGGGTTGTGGTACAAGAGAGTTACCCCCACATAAAAAAAAAAAAAATTGAAATGGTTAAGGAATAAGAATGAAAATGGGTGCAAAATAAGAGATAAAGAGATTTAAGTATAGGTGAAAATGGGTCGACTTTCCCGTCCAGGCCCCTGATTGCTCCATCCAGTCTACTCAGGGTTGACTGCCTCGTCCAAGCACCCGAATGCTCTGTCCAGTTGACCAGAAGACCACTAAAAACTCTCGAGTCATCTGTTTTCTTTCATCGAGCACTAGTTGAAGGAGTTGAGCTAAGCAGTCAACCGATTACTCAGTGCAATCGACCGACTGCTGTGTTTTTCGTAGGCTTTTCAGCCCATTCGTGGGGATTTGACTTAATTACATCTTAAACTATAAATACCTGTTTTGTCACAGGATTTGAAAGCTTTTATCTTATGTTTAGTTTAGATTTCACTTTTACATGCATTCTAGCTTAGGTTTATTTTTCTCTCGGGATCGTAACACTTGGATAACTTGATTTTTATCGCTTTCATCTACTTTCTTGTAAGTTAATTTAATTCCCTTTCGTAGAACATTTGTATGATTTCTCATCTTTAAATTCATAAGTATGTTTATTGATAACTTGCTTTCTTTGACAGAAATAGGTTGCAATAATAAAAAGATCGAACTTAGGGACTAGGTGTAAAGAAAAGTCGTCAAGCACTAATTCTTTATTAGTATACCTATTATCTAGCCAAATTTAAAGAGAGAGAGAGTTCTAATTCTACTGAAATTGAAATCCACAGAAAGCAAACGGGGATTCTAGGATCATGACACAAATGCAAATAAGAATTTACAAATGAAAATCAATCACCAATAAAACTAAAAACAAAATGATTTGCACAATTTTCACACACAACCTTTTGAGCCACTGTGTGACGTAGATTTTCAAAAACCCTTTTCATCTTTTGAATGCAAGTAGTAATCGAAAACTCCCAAGAGTTTAAACATAAAAAACAACTAAATGTTTTGAACCTAATCTACTCCAATTAATCCTTTCGCAATCCAAGTCCATTAATTTCCCAAACTTTTGATTTGAA
>AYJT01042895.1:0-30072 GCA_001278415.1 Ocimum tenuiflorum
ATGGATCTGGGCTGAAAATCCCATGGAAAAATACGGTTGTCGACCGACGGGACTGAGCCGTTAGTCGATGGTTCGGTTGACCCACTGAACCGTCGATCGACGGTTAGGAACCAGCAACCCGAGAGCTGCATTCCTGGGCTGGGTCAACGGCTGTGTAACCGATGGTTACTGGCTCAGTACCGACGACCCGAGAATCTCCAACACATCACTTGCTCGACAAAAACTCAATCATTGGGCGCCGACTCGGTACCAGCGACCCAAAACTTGATTTCTTCATCCAAAAACCTACAAAACACAGGAAAACAAGAACGAAATATAAGACAAACACGGAACATTGATAATCAGTCGAAAACAACACAAATAAAGACTCAAACAATGACAAGACTCAATCAAAACACATGCAAAAAGACCGATTATCAGTCCTCCTCGGCAGAAACTCAACTGTGCGGTATGGGTCTGGAGACTACCATCGTGTTTCTCCTCCTGATAGTTCTCAAGTGAGGGTGGTGGCAAATCAGGCCTACTTGGCGGAGGGCTAGCTGAGCGCATGGGCTCCATCCTGCTTCAGCGAATTCCTCCGCAGTTCAGAACGCTAGACATCTAACCTTGCAGGTAGTTCAGTTTGGATTTCCTCCGCACTGCCAGCATTCGTGCACTGGCTGAATAGTGCTCGCGGAGGCATGCACACATGCCGGTCCAATAGAGCTTTGGAGTTCACTCCAGTCCTGCGGTTCATGTCTTCACGCAGGGACTACATTTCACGATCGGATTCCTTGCGGAATTGTTGAATCTGCATGATATGTTAATGCAGAGTATTATCCACTCCAGAGACGGGTGTGATTGGGATTTTGAATGGCTCCTTTACCTTGAGCCTGGGTGGAATCGTCAGTTTTAAGAGCAGGAGCGGTATTGGCTGGGTTAGCAGCAGAATGTGAAGCAATGGGAGTATCGTTGAGTGAAGGGAGGGAAAATGTGTTCGCTAGGGGAAAGTGAGAATTCATGGAGATTTGAGACCGTAAAGGGAATTTGGGTGAGAAGATGAATGACGAAGATGCTGAGATTGAGGTTTTCGATCGAAATCATCACCTAGAGCCCCACGGTGGGTGCCAAATCATTGAGATTCTCGGAGATCAAATTGAGGCCCTAGGCTAGATTGTAATTGGACAAGGTGACTTCTAGGAAGGTTTATAGTTCTCCGAAATGGACTGTCTGATATTTTATGTTAGAAATTAGAATATTTTGGTGATGTTAGAAACCATGTCAGTAGTATAGAATTGATCTTAGAATGTAATATTGTATATGTCTAAATTGTAATAGCATAGGTTCGCGAAAAGCTGCAGCTCGAAGGTTCAAGACTTAGAGAATTTCAGAAGATCATGGTCTACTGTGGTAATTGCACCACATCTATGTCAACCCAGCTGTGAGGTTTACAGCTGAAACCCCTCAGCTATGAGAAGAATCCAGCTACAGTTCGCTCTATATTGATAGCTGAGCTTAAAGATAAGATTGACTCCAGAGTTGACTTCCATAAAGAGAGCTGACATCCGAGAAATCTCTCTCTATCAAGTCAGAAGATCAGCCCAGTTGTCTTTTAGACAACTGAGATAAGAAGAATATTCAGAGCTGACTATTGGAATGTTTCCTGAAAAAGCTTTCTGACAGTAGGTATTATCCAGGGGTCCATAGCCGAAAGCTGATGAACCGGTGGATAAAGTTCTAAAAAAGCCTGCTGCAAGTACAACAAAGGCTCTATTCCTCTGATGACGGATTTAACTATTCAACCCATGCTTTCCAACTACCTCTCAATGGCTACTATTCAAATTCGACGAGTATAAATAGTGGAGTCAAATGAAGAGAGGAAGACTACTGAATCTCCATCTGCTCTAAGTCATCTAACACATCTATATGCTCATTCTCTCTTCAAAGCATCTAAAGCTTGCGGGTTGTAGACTCGAGACACTGGAGAACCAGAAGTTGTTCATTAGCTAAAGGCTTTTGAGAACCCTCTTCAGACTTTTGTCTAAGAAAGGATATCAACCATTCCATTCCAAGTTCCTGAACAGAATAGAAACCTTCATCCCGCACACCTAAGAAGCCTAGGAGTGAATCCGGTAAAGCTTCAAATGACTGTAGTGTCTGCGACCGTAATTGGTAGTAGCTTCCTGTTAGAGAAGAATCTTAATTATAAACCGTGTTTAAACATCGTGTACAAGACAAATTAGTGGATTCCTTTCGTGGAGAAGGAAGAGAGGACGTAGGATTTTTAGATCTGAGCCTCTATAATCACCCGTTTCATTTACAGCTTTCAGTCACTTATTTCACCCAATGTTGATTTGAAACCCAGCTACCAACAGTAGCTAGAGTATAACTGAAGAAACTCTAACTGATCCTACTCGATAACACAACTTTAAGAAACCCAGCTTACTCGGGCCTATTTTCACGCTTATATTTGCATATTTTATCTAACACTTCCGCAACTAGTTTTATTATTCTGATTTGGGACCAACAAGTGGTATCAGTGCAGTTGGTTCAAAAGAGTAACTATTTTGAGTCACTCCAGACTAGATCTATTTCCTTAAAATGTTGCAAGCAGGATTTGTACCTGAGAGAGTGGAGATCATGGCGTCAACTAGCAGATTGCCAAAGTTCTCGGTCGAAAATTACACCAGCTGGAAAAGGCACATCAAAGCTCATCTCCTCAGCCATCATCAAGATATGTGGGAGATCATTTCTGAGGGGCCAATAAAGATCATGAAAATCAATACCATACCCAGGAACAATGGTCAACCAGAGTACATTGAAAAACCTCATGCTGAGTTCACGACTGAAGATAAGCGTCGTCATTAGCTGGAGTACGTGGCGCAAGATATTCTTTTTTTGACCCTTGATGAGGATCGAATGAAGGACATCGCTCATTGTGACTCAACCAAGGAAATCTGGGACTTCCTTGAGGATCTCTGCAAAGAGTCTGAGCAAATTACACACAACAAACTCCAGGTATGCGTAGAAATGTATGAATCCTTTGTTATGCTAACTGGTGAAAGCATTGCGCAGATGGAGGCGCGCTTCAACTCCATCGCCAGTGAACTCACTGCCTTGGGAAGAACCTATTCATTTCCGGAGCTTAAAGCCAAAATCTTGGCGAGGATGCCAAGAGATGACTGGTTCGTTAAGGAAATAGCCCTCAAGGGAGACCTGTCCAAAATACCGACCAAAGAACTGTTTGCCTCCTTGCGAGCACATGAGTTTGACCTTGCTCGTTTAAACGAGCATGAGGCAAAGAAATCTACCCAGCAGCCAAAACTGAAGGACATGGTTCTGTTCGTCGCAAAGAAAAAATTCTCCCCAAGCAAGCCATCGCGCCAACATATTCCTTCATCAACACCTGCTGACAAACCCTCAATGTCAGCTGAGAAGTCTCCAGCTACATCTGTCCAAGATCTCAAGGAGCAGATGTGAATTCTGACAAGAAATCTGGAGAAAACAAAGAGTAGATCTCAGGCAGCTACTCAAAAAGAGAAAGCAGAGAAGCCTTAGTTCTCAAGGAAGCAACAGTGTACGTGTTTCCAATGTAATTCTCATAACCATCTTAAATTCGATTATCCTCAGTTAGGAGAAGAGGAAAGAGCGAAGCTAAAGAAGAACTTCCAAAAGAGAGTGTCCAAGGCACATGCTTAAGCTATGCTCACACGAACTGAGATGTTGGACACACGTATGATGAAGAGGTGGATTCGGAGTTAGCAGCCAACTCCAATGACGATGAGCCTCTTGTTGCTTTCATGGCTGACATCCAATTGGAAAACACTGAGGTTACCTCAGCTGAGGAAGAGGTTACTAATTTTCCCCAAGTTTTACATATAGCAGAGCACGAGGTTACTAATTGGAAAACACTAAGGTTACCTCATTCTGACTCTGAAGATCTCTCACTTGAAACTCTTTCAAAAGATTTTGACTACATGTGCATATTACAATCTAAGATTTTAAACGAAAACATATCTTTGAAAGAGCAATTTCAAATTTAACTGCTGAACTTGAAAAGGCCGAGTCTTTAATAACAGTTAATCAGAAAACCCAATTATCAAAACCAATTTTGAAAAACTATCAGCTGAGCTGGAATCTCTAAAAGTTGAAAACCTTGAGCAGAAGAAAATCCTTTCATCTTTTAACTAAAGCTCGAGAGATTTACAACATCTCCTTAGCATACAAAAGTCATGCACTGACAAGAATGGATTAGGACATGATCCATTCATTTTGAATGACAAACTGACCAGTCTTGAAGGCTAGCTGCAGTTTCCAAAACTGCTCAGCTAAAGAAAGTCCAGCTGACTGAGAAGTCGGTTGCATCTCCTAAGGCTGGACAGCTAAGGAAACCTCAACCAACTAAAGCACCAACTCCTACTCAACCCAGTTCAGGGAAACCTAATTGGAGACCTCCCAGCTATGTTAAAGCAAATGGAGGTATCCCAGTTCAGGAAGACCTGACTGGAGGCCCTCTACTAACCAACAAGCATTCAAAAATTCTGAGCTCAACTAGCAAAGTAGAAAGGCTAAACATCCTGGACTTGGGTTCAATCCAAAAAGGTCCAAGGCAGTTGCCAACAGTTATCCGAGGCCAATTCCCCGAGGTTTTGCTAGGAATTCAGTTCCAAAGCAAAACTAACACATAAATGCACAATTTAACAAGAAACATCACGATAGGGTGCATTTCATAAAAAGGCAGTAAAAGAAGGCAGTGAAACAAGCTGCTCAAGAGGTCCACAGTCTTAAAATTAAACAAGTATGGATTCCGAAAGGGCTCATACATGTACTGACCCCTTAGGACCCAAAGTAAGACGGATACCTAAACCGTCTTCTCTGTGATTGCAGGTCACAGAAGAAAGCTGTCAGCCGCCAAGATCAAATGAGATATGGATTCTTGACAGTGGCTGTTTAGGGCACATGACTGGGAACAAGGACATCATGAATAACATCATTCCAGTCAGTGGGCTATCAATAGTTTTCGGGCACAACTCCAGAGGGAAGATAGTTGCTTCAAGATCAGTCAGAATCAACAGAGTTACTCTCAATGGTGTCTCACTTGTCTCAAATCTCAAACACAGCCTAGTAAGCATCAGCCAACTTGGAGAAAATGGATATAAGACATTATTCGTGAAAAACGAATGCTATATCAATGATAAGATCTCCAAGGAAGTAGTTCCTAGAGGAATAAGACGAGATGGACTATACATTGTCAATTGGAACAGTGACAGCTCCAACTCTTATCTAGTTTTTCGAAGCTCAATGAAGACCAGATGGCTTTGGCTAAGAGATTAAACCACCTGAACTTCAAGACGATCAATTACTTAGCCAAGCATAATTTGGTAGAAGGACTGCCAACTGAGGTTTTGAAGAAGGAAGGAGTCAGCGGAGCTTGCCAGTTGGGAAAGCAGATGAAAGCATCCTCCAAAGAAAAGGCAGTGGAGCCTAGCACGTCCCGCATTTTGGAGCTTCTTCATATGGATTTGTTTGGATCAGTTACTCCCCAATCAGTTGGAAGAAAGAGTTACACCATGGTGGTGATCGAAGACTTCTCTAGATATACGTGGGTAAAGTTTTTGAGGAGCAAAATTGAGGTGAAGATGGTGCTACCAGAGCTGATCCTCAAGGTTTAGAATGAGAAGAGTTGCAAAGTGGTCAGGATCAGATCAGACAATGGGACAGAGTTTTGCAACGGACCAATTATGCACTTCTGCATGGATCATGGGATCAGTCGTGAGCACTCAGCTCTGAGGACACCGCAGTAGAATGGTTTGGCAGAGACGAGAAATTAGACTTTGAAGGAAGCTGCGAGGTCCATGCTATCTGAGGCTAAGATAGGTCAAAGCTACTGGGCTGAAGCCATCAGCACAACTTGCTATACTCAGAATCGTAGCTCCATCAATCTACGGCTCAATGAAACACCTTATTAGGTGTATAAAGGTCGTAAGCCTTCTCTGACTCATTTACGTGCATTTGGTTGCCCTTGTTATATTCACAACAATGGGAAATCTAAGTTGAATACTTTCTCACGTAAAGCTGATGAGGGTGTATTCCTTGGCTATGGATACCGCTCTCATAAGGCATTTAAGGTATTCAACAAGACAACCCTTCTTGTGGAGATAACATGTAAAGTTTTTTTTGATGAGTTCACTCTAGTGTGCAGGAACACTGCAGAGCCAACCTTGAGCTGCACAGAATCCGATGAAGCTGAAGTTTAGTTGGGCAACATCTGTGGTGTGCAACTAAAGGAACCAGTTATGCAAAATTTTGGGACCTCAAATCAAGGTTCAGCTTCCTCAGCCGGAGTCCAAATGGCTGAGAAGGTCTTTGATGCAGAAGTTCTCGCTGAGACCTTAAGATCAACATCAATTCAAGAGTCAACTGGAGATTTTTTGAAGCAGGGGAAATCTCAATTCAAAATGGAGGCCCAGCTGAAGATTGCACAAGAGCAGCTCAGCCAGTTCCAGTTCAATCCAACTCAGTTGAAGAAACCCCTGGAACAACATCTGAACTGGAGTTAGCCTCTGGAACCCCAACTCTTGAGGAAAGAACTGAGATGGAGTTAGCCATTGGAACCTTAGTTCTAAGCGAAAGAACTGTGATGGAGACAGCCATTGGACCACCAGCTCTAGGTAAAAGAGCTATGACAGAGGAAACTAATGATACCCTAGTTCTTGAAGGGAGAACTGTAACAAAAGAGTTTGATTCATCCGAAACTTGGTGGATGTTCCAGTCATAGCTGACTTTCCTACCCCAGTTGTTCTTCATCCTTCAGATGCCTAACTCGTCCCAGTTAACGTGATCAAATCGCCTCGACGGCTAAGAGATCACCCAGCTGAAGATATATTAGATGACGCAGTTGATCCAGTTCACATGAGATCATGGGAAGCATTCTTCAGTTGCTTCTTGTCCCAGATAGAGCCTTCCAAGCCGAGGAAGCTCTTGCATCATCAGACTGGATTTCCACAATGTAAGAGGAACTTGCAAAATACATCCGCAACAATGTATGGTATCTGGTGGACCGTCCCATTAATCAAAAGGTCATCGGAATCAAGTGGGTTATCAAGAATAATAGGGATGAGAATGGTATCGTGACCTACAACAAAGCCAGATTGGTAGCCAAAGGATATGCTCAGTATGAAGGAATTGACTTTGACGAGATCTTCGCCCTAGTTGCAAGGATAGAGGCTATCAGATAGTTCCTAGCATTCATAGCTCACCATGGCTTCATCGTCTATCAAATGGATGTGAAAGAGTGCCTTTCTGAATGGCGAGCTGACTGAGGAGGTTTATGTGGAACAACCACCAGGTTTTGAGCAATGGAACAAAGTCTATCAGTTTAGGAAAGCCCTCTATAGTTTGAAGCAAGCTCCCAGAGTTTAGTATGAGACTTTGTCTTAGTTCCGGCTGAAGAATGGATTCTAGAAAGGAATGATTGATAGAACTTTCTTCCGTATCGAAGACGAGGGAAATATGTTGTAAGTTTAGATATACGTGGACGACATCATCTTCGATTCTAGAGATCCTGCTATGTGTGAGAAGTTTGCCCAACTGATGCAAGGCAATTTCCAAATGAGCATGATGAGAAAGATCTCATATTTCCTAGGGCTACAAGTCAAGCAGATGCCCGAAGGCATAATCATCAATCAACAGAATTATACCCAATAGCTGATCAAGAAATATTGCTCGGAGAAGACAAAGACATTAAAGATTCCAATGAGCACGAGTGCTCAATTGACACTCAATGAAGAAGGAGAATCCGTAAATCTTACAGCTTACAGAGGAATCATAGGATCCCTATTGTACCTGACTGCTAGCCATCCTGATATTAGCTACGTAGTCGGAGTATGTGCGAGATTTTAAGCGAATCCGAAGAAATCACACATGGATGTAGCTGTAAGGATTGTCTGATATCTTAAGGGTACTGAGACTTTAGGGCTTTGGTTTCCTAGAGATAATAGTTTGGATCTAAAGGGGTTTTCAAATTCAGACTTCGGAGGTTGCCAGATTGATAGTAAAAGCACCAGTGGAACATGCCAGTTCCTAGGTCGCAAGCTGATCTTGTGGTTCAGTAAGAAGCAACACTCAGTTGCCACCTCCACAGCTGAAGCAGAATATGTAGCCGCAGGCAGCTACTGTGCTCAACTTCTTTGGATCAAGCAACAGCTACTAGACTACAAGATTCCAACTGAAGTTGTCCCCATATTCTGCGACAACAATAGTGCCATAGCCATCACGCAGAATTGAGTTCATTACTCAAGGACAAAGCATATGATATACGACATCACTTCATCCACGATCATGTTGAAAAGAAGGATACGTAGCTCTCAGCTGACTCACTAAGAACTAATCGAGGATACTACCAGCTGTCAGGTTGATCACTCTGAGTGGGACGCCCGATATCTGGTCAATTATAAAAGTTACTTAGTAAGGATTTCACAGCTGAGTCCATACTCTCAATTCCTAGGATTCTCATACTTAGGGGGGAAAACCCTTTGGAGAAGTTATTTCTCCGCACTTACATCATTTAAATAAAAAGTTTAATACTCAGCAACAATCCTCTCCTCAGAAATCAGCAGGAGATGAGACCAGGAAGGACGGAGTTGGGACTAGCTGTTCCTCAGCTGGCATGGAAGAATTACCAGAAGATTATCCTCCTCCTCCTCCTCTTCCTTCCAAGGACATCCATCTCCCAGCCACTACAGAGGAAGCTCAGTCAATTCTGTCTGACTTGAATGAAGGCGAAAGACTACATATTGAACAGGAAGAGAATCCTCAGAAATCTCCAGATTCTTCTGACCACACTCCAAAGGACCCTTCCTCAACTGCTTTAGGTGTGCAGCCCCAGCTATCTTCGGCCCCACCATCACTGCACCTCCCCAAGAGGTCACCATCCCAACCTGGCTGACAGTTGCTGCTCCTCTTAGTCCTTTCTGGCTCAACCTTTAGACCCTTCCCAACTTCAAATAATTGCCCTTCTAGAGGTGCAACTCTAGCCCAACCCAACTCCGAATCAATGATCGTCTTGCAAGCCATGGCTGGAGTCCAACAAACAGTCTCAACCAGTCTCAAACCCTTACCTAGAGCATTACACTGCTGTCTGATGCAGTCAAAAAGGGGGAAGAACGACGGCTGAAAAGAGATCAGGAAGAGTATGAGAAGAAAAAGAAAGTTGAAGAGAAGAAGAAGAGGAAGAGGGCAACCGAGGAGTTTGAAGAAGCTGCAAAGAAGCACAAGGCAACAGAAACCAGCTGAAAAAATCTCAATGTACTCAATTATTTTAGTTACATTGCACCTGTCTTAGTTTCATCTTTCATACTGTACAATGTAATATAATCGAGCATATATATACAACTGACTCCATCTTTGAATGACAATAACTTGTTGTCTCAAAGATTAATTTGGTTTTGAATAGCTACAAGTGAGGATGCACAGTTAAGTATTTAAATTTTCGAAAAACAAGTTATTTAACACTTGTAATATTTTAAGGAATGATAAGAAAAGACTACAGTTAGGGAAGAACATGTTTAGGGAAAGTAAGTTTGTAACTCCCTGCACTTCTTCCAATTTTTGTTTCAACTACACATGGTTTTGACAGCATCAAAAAGGAAAAAATTGTTAGGAATTAGAATATTTTGATGATGTCAGAAACCATGCCAGTAGTATAGAACTAGTCTTAGAATGTAATATTGTATAGGTATGAATTATAATAGCATAGGTTCGCGAAGAGCTAAAGCTGGAAGGTTAAAGACTTAGAAAATTTCAGAAGATCATGTTCTACTACGGTAACTAAACCACAGTTGTGAGGTTTACAGCTGAAACTCCTTAGCTATGAAAAGAATCCAGCTACAGTTCGCTTTGTACTGACAACTGAGCTTAAAGACAAGATTGACTCCAGAGCTTACTTCCATAAAGAGAGCTGACATCCGAGGAATCTCTCTCTATCAAGTCAGAAGATCAGCCAGTTGTCTTTTTTAGACAACTGGGACAAGAGAAATATTCAGAGCTGACTTTCAGAATGTTTCCTGAAAAGGCTTTCTGACAATAGGTATTATCTAACGGTCCATAGCCGAAAGCTGACGGACCAGTAGATAAAGTTCTGAAAAAGCTTGCTGCAAGTACAACAACGGCTCTATTCCTCTAACAATGGATTTAACCATTCAACCCATGCTTTCCAACTGCCTCTCAGCAGCTACTATTCAAATCCGACGAGTATAAATAGTGGAGTCAAATGAAGAGAGAAGACTATTGAATCTTCATCTGCTTTAAGTCATTTAACATTTATCTGCTCACTCTCTCTTCAAAGCATCTAAAGCTTTCCGAATTCTAGACTCAAGACACCGGAGAACCTGAAGTTGTTCTAAAGGCTTTTGAGAAGCCTTCTTCAGACTTCTGTCTAAGAAAGGATATCAACCATTCCATTCCAAGTTCCTGAAGAGAACAGAAACCTTCATCCCGTAGAACTAAGAAGCCTATGAGTGAATCCGGTAAAGCTTCAAAGGACTGTAGTGCTTGCAACTGGAAGTGGTAGTAGTTTCCTGTTGGAGAAGAATCTTAATTCTAAACCTTGTTTAAACATAGTGTACAAGACAAATTAGTGGAGGAGAAAGAGAGGACGTCGGAGTTTTAGATCCGAACCTTTATAATATCATGTTTTATTTACAACTTTCAGTCACTTATTTCACCCAGTGTTGATTTGAAACCCAGCTACCAACAGTAGCTTGAGTATAACTGAAGAAACCCTAACTGACCCTACTCGATAACACAACTTTAAGAAATTCAACTAACTTGCTCACAAGTCAGATGAGATAAAATCGGGCCTACTTTCACGCTTATATTTGTATATTTTATGTAACGCTTCTGCAACTAGTTTTATTACTCTGATTTGGGACCGACATTTTATAGATTGAACGGAGAAAATACAAGGATTCCAACAGATCGGAGTCGGGAGTTGGGAATAACAATTTACGTGCTCTTTGCTACAAGACCCAAATGAGCTACAGTACAAAATAAAAAATGATGATTGTGTGACTCTTGCTTACTAGTCATCTATTTCTACAGTTAGTACATGACGAATCTAAATAATCCTAAGTTAAGGACTAGATCGAAAATAGTTGGGGGGCAATCTGCAAAGCACGTAAAGGAGGTTAGAGTCACGCTTTGGGTGTCATGCTGATTCAGCAGAGGAATCATTCTAGAACCTGCATGTACGTGCGCAACTGTGCAGATGATATCGTGCCGATTTTATGAAAGGGCTCGAGGATTCTGGGCCAACGGACCTCGAGGTCTGTGGGGGCTCGAGGGTTTTCCTCCCAATCTCGGTCGTGGATATCAAGCTCTTCTCGTGGTCGAGCACGGATGCTCGAGACTTTTCTGCCTTGTCTTGTTGTGCTTAGCAATTTCGGAGGTTGTGGTCAAGCTTCCGGTTTGATGATTCTGAAATTTTGACCCTCAACACAATCCCCCGAAAAAACCGGTGTTTTAATCAAAATAATTAAAGCCATTATGAAGCAATAATCGAGTTGTTAAAAGTCACGTTGAAAATATTAGCATTCATTAATTCAAGACATCACCAATTTATTAGTTTATCTCTTGTGTATGCAGAATTATTATTAATAATTTGTAACTAAATGAGTAGTTTTTTAATTAATTATTACAGATTTTATATGAATATCAATTAGTTATTAACGTAAATATTGTGGCAAGGAAGTTTGAGAGTAGTGGATAAATAGATCCGTTTATTTTAGAAAACTTTGAGAAATAAGCCAGACAGGTGTATCAAAAAACCCATGACCTGGCAGGAGGACAGTGACGTGGCCATATTTAATTGGCTTGGCCTTAAGTCGTGACAGGTAGTGTCAACTGGTCGCAGCGGAAAATAATGGTAAAACCCAACACTAACAAAACCACCGTTCGACGGCTGAAGTAATACAGATTCCGCCGTGAATTCCCAAATTTAACGTCGAAGCCCTACCGTTCCACTCACGCATCACTAGTATCCTTCTGATCTATTCTATTACATTTCGAAATTATTCATCAGTTTAGTTGATACACATTTTTCTCTTCAATTAAAGTGTGTGAATTTGATAGTTCTATTATTCCTTTTTTGGTGCTTATTGAACCATCTATTTTGTTTTAGTGCTAGGAATTGTGTGGCTTCTATATGAGATCACGACCCATTAACAATTAGTTCTCGTGCTTTGTTACATAGCCGTCTTATGCGTATGTTAAATGTTAGACGATTTAGTATGCACAATTGAAAGCATTTACCTTTTTGGGCAGTTTTTGTTTGTTAAATTGATTATCATTGGTTTCCTTAATTCGTGAGATGGATTTTCTGGTGCAGTCCTTTTTATTATAATATGGCTCTTGCTGAAAAATTCATGTTTGTGTTTTTGCCGACATTTCAAATATAATTTGCTTGAGGGCTGATATTCATCTGAAATTCTTTTCAGGAAAGGTATTAACGGTGACAAATAAGAGGTAGCAAGGGAACTGGTGGGACAACAAAGAAACATTTCTTGATCCCAAAACGCACCAGCTGCGATCTGAGTTTCACCGTGGTAGTTAAAAAAGCTCAAGATACAGCGACCAGGTTCAGGGGGCGACTTGCCCCAGAGTGGCGAGTTTAACCCTTTCCCTATAGCACGAAGGGTAAACTCCTTCCAAACTGTTGCAATGGATGATGATATGGAAGGTGGGAACGTGGGAACTTACCAGGAGAGGCCAAGGACATTCCCTAACATGCGTAGTAAGCCATACACTCCACTGGTAAGTGCATTTATTGGACTTATTTATCTAGTGAGCAAAATATATATCAACTGTAAATTTAGCTATATCTTATTATCTGGATTTATATCGATTGAGATACTATTATTGCTTTATTTGGGCAGTTGCGTGTTTGTTGCTTTATGATTTATGGTTTTCATGCCACATGGATGCTGAAGATACTTTAGACTTGTAGCAAGCTTGCACATTTTAGATAAATTCATGCCCATCTTAGGACTGGGTACCAGATGATTTGTACACGTTTTGTATTGCATGCTTAACCTAGTAAGGGCGTCATAATCTAATTAAAAATCAATATTTGAGAGGGACAGCTAGTTCACTTATTGATGGACCTAATTTATTGAGTAGCATTAGGAGAAAGTGAAAAACCAAGAAAAGATTATTTGATGTAAACCACAATTTAAGAAATGAATCTGTATTTCGGGTTTGGACAGAAATTAAAACCACACAAATAGGTGAAAAGCCGTTGGCCACGTCCATACCTTTGAGGAACATATTTCTTTCTAACACATTGGAACCTTCTGGAATGTCATTTAATGCTTGTAAACAGGTGATATTTGCATAAATGTGAAGATTGAAATTTACTTTAATATTTATTTTGTGTTTCTTGCATCTTATATGTGCATGTTTACTTTTATGCTTCATATGACTATTGTAAGTGTTTGCCTCATGTGACATTGCTTAAGTACTCATCGAGAAATCCTTTCTACAGATCTTTCGCCTATTATTGAGAATAAATAGCCGTGTCCTTTTGATACTTCTGCTCTTTGGACTTGGAGCTCTATTTTACATTGGTGCAAGTACATCGTCAACTATTGTGTTCGTATACTCAGTTTGCATTATCAGTTCTCTCTTGTCTATATACCTTGCGAAGTGGGTACTTTCTAAGGATGAGGGACCTCCTGAAATGGTTCAGGTATTATTTCCTTTTCTTATTTCTCTCCTTTTTACCATGTTGAACCTATTTTCCTTAGCTGCACACTGAAATCTTGTTAGTATTACAGTTTTAAACACGGACTACAATATCATATATTGGCTAGTGGGAATTTAGATTGAATCAAATACTTTTGTATGTGATTGATTACATTTGTTTTCGTTTATTTGTGTTGCCTATTCTGAAACCATTGTAATTTGATAAAATTATTCTTTGTGATTTGGAAGCCTTTCATTAACATATTTTCATGTTCAATGCCTAGATATGGAAATGTCCATTCTTAAGCATGTGTCAAACTTGAGGTTAACATATAAATACAATATTTATTGATATTATCTTCCCATCTTTGTGGATTTATGGGTTAAGTCTATCATTTGATGTTTCATACTTACAAGAATGTGATTTGGCTTTGCTAGAATTTTAATAGTCTATTCTTACCTATATCAATTTTATGATGACTAGAATGAGAATGAAAAGAGTAATATTATGCACAGAATTCACAGTAGCTCCCTTTTGTTACAAATTTATTTCCTCTAGTGATGAAGTTGCAAAATATACAATGTACAACTTTAGAATGATCCTAAATTCAGACAACAAATTGTTGTATGTTGGTTTATCTACGCCAACATCTAGCTGCTATCCTTTGTTTTGTGTTAAACATCACACACGCCTTCATGATTTTCATTGACCTATAATTCTTATATGACTAGATTTCCAAAGAAATTGCATAATTTTTCATGGGCGCCTGGGCAGTGACACTATTCAACCTTTTAGTTTAACGCCTATTATTTTGCACTCTAGGCTTCATTAGTCAGCGTGACCCCGTGGAAGTTCTATATATTTTAGAGGTTGTTTCTTTCCCTTGATTGTCTTGACCTTATTGCCGTACATGCTAGATATCAGAGGCAATACGTGATGGCGCTGAAGGTTTCTTTAGGACTCAGTATGGAACTATTTCAAAGATGGCTGTTTTATTAGGATTAGTAATCCTGAGCATATACCTCTTGCGGAGTACAACTCCACAACAAGAATCTTCTGGTTTAGGGAGGTAAGAAAACGATTTTGATCAAGGAGTATTTATTTATCATTCAACTACCATACCCCAAGCTCCAGTTACCCACCGACCCCCCAATTACTGCACTTTATCATTAATTTGTTACAGAATTTCTTATAATAAATCATGTGCTCTCCTTTGGTGAGGCAGAGCAACATCTGCTTATATTACCGTTGCTGCTTTCCTTCTTGGGGCTCTTTGTTCTGGTATTGCTGGCTACGTAGGGATGTGGGTCTCTGTACGCGCAAATGTTAGAGTTTCAAGTGCAGCAAGACGATCTGCAAGAGAAGCATTACAGGTATATGTGTGTTCTTTTCTTTCTTTTACTTGTAATATTTTTGTTGACATGTGTACTTGATGTCTGGGTGGAAATGCTTTTGCATTTGTTAAGTGACAACTTTTTTTTTTCCAAGATTTCTGTTCGTGCTGGTGGGTTTTCTGCTTTGGTGGTAGTCGGAATGGCTGTCATTGGTATTGCTATTCTTTATGCAACCTTCTATGTTTGGCTAGGGGTGGACTCGACAGGTGCCATGAAGGTTACTGACTGTAAGTACCCCAGTTCCCAGCTTCTTACGTTAGTGAATTCTGAAATGCTGCTATACTTTGTGCATTTGTGATGTGTGTGTGTGTACTTTACTAACAAACACATCCTTTAGCTGCATTAGTCAATCATAATTTGGTTTTATTTTTCTCTTTCAGTGCCACTTCTTCTTGTTGGGTATGGCTTTGGAGCTTCTTTTGTTGCACTTTTTGCACAGTTGGGTGGTGGAATATATACCAAAGCAGCTGATGTTGGAGCTGATCTTGTTGGAAAGGTGGAGCAAGGTATACCTGAAGATGATCCAAGAAATCCTGCTGTCATTGCGGATTTGGTATGAGGCTTTATTTATTTATTTATCTTTTCTCATTATACAATGCTTTTGGGAGTGTTGTAAGCAGCAACTAAACATTGACATGGTTGGAAAATCATTATTCAGCTTCATATTTACACGATTTTTTGTTTATTATGTGAAATTCATTGTAAACAAAATTAGTTGATTGTTTCGATGCTCATAACGGCCATCATTTTGGAAGACAGCATGAGATCATGCGTCTTTACCCATTTACTGGATGTGATTCATTTGGATGACTATTTTTCTTTTGACTGTTGGAATTGAAGGTTGGAGACAATGTTGGTGACTGTGCTGCTCGTGGTGCCGATCTCTTTGAAAGTATAGCAGCAGAAATCATTAGTGCAATGATACTAGGAGGCACCATGGCACAACGCTGCAAAATTGAAGGTATACAATTGGTTCATTTATCTACACGGTAATTTATTTTGACACCGAAAAGAGAATGCAGACTCTTTTAGCTTGTTCACTTTCTAAAGCATTATTCTTTATGCAAAATAGTTGGTTATTGGCTTTTAAATGAGGAATAATTTCCATGGTCCAGATTGTAAAATCTTTTGATGCTTCACATCTTGAATTTGACTTGCTTCTAGCTTTATAGTTTGTATATTATTTGTGTTGATACTATCATTTATTAACTCCCTATCATGGTGATCCTCATAATAATGTGAGAATTAACAGTTCAAAGAATCCCATGCCTTTAACTTTTCCTTATTTTCCTTTATTGAAATCTTACTTGAAAGAGGCATCTATAAATAAGCAGGCTAGTTACCCTTGTTTTCTTTTTGGTATTGATTCCCATCTACTAAGACCATTATTTGAATCGAGTTGTTTTATCATCACTTTTGGGGATAATAAGAGTGGTTTTATCAATGCATCATTGTTTAGGGCCATATTTTTCTTTTTAACTTCTTCAAGATCTCTGTTATTAGTTATTCTCATATTCTACTTCGAACTTGTCAGCTTCTTTCGTAAGGATTGTGTATCTAGGGTTAAAACAATCTCACCACATTTTTTTCTCTTGCTAAACACATTTTTTTGACTTGCAGATCCATCTGGGTTTATTTTGTTTCCTCTAGTCGTTCACTCATTCGACCTAGTGATATCATCAGTTGGAATCTTTTCTATTCGAAATTCACGTGAACCTGGAATAATTGGTGCTTTAGAGGATCCCATGGCAATTCTGCAAAAAGGATATTCAGTAACCATATTCTTAGCTGTTTTGACTTTTGGTTTGGTAAGAAGTCTGTCCTTTTGGATTTTCTAGTCTATGGCTTATAGAAATCCATACCAGTACTTTTTTTTCCCTTTTTGTACCTCTATGCATGTTTGTTTTCTGGTGCCTCATTTACTTGCTCAATTTGTTGATGATGCATACTACCTTCTCAGTCCACACGCTGGATGCTGTATACTGAACAAGCACCTTCTGCATGGTTGAACTTTGCCTTGTGTGGTTTGGTTGGAATCATTACGGCTTATCTCTTTGTATGGATCACAAAATATTACACCGATTACAAGCATGAGCCTGTACGCACATTAGCACTTGCTAGTTCCACTGGTCATGGAACTAATATAATTGCGGGAGTCAGTTTGGGTCTTGAATCAACAGCTCTTCCAGTTCTTGTTATAAGCGTATCCATCATTTTGGCATTTTGGTTGGGCCACACTTCTGGACTGGTTGATGAGTCTGGCAGTCCAACTGGTGGGTTGTTTGGGACAGCTGTTGCCACGATGGGAATGCTCAGTACTGCAGCTTATGTCCTGACAATGGATATGTTTGGTCCAATAGCTGATAATGCTGGTGGAATAGTTGAAATGAGTCAGCAGGTACTTAGGATAATCTTAAAATTTCTTTAGCTCTACTTTTTAGCAACTCCAATTATTAATGCATCAAATGCCAATTACAGCCTGAAAGCGTACGTGAAATTACTGATGTGCTTGATGCGGTTGGAAATACTACAAAGGCTACAACTAAGGGATTTGCCATTGGTTCGGCAGCATTAGCATCTTTTCTTCTGTTTAGTGCGTACATGGATGAAGTGGGTTCATTTGCACATGTGCACTTTAATCAGGCAAGCTTTGTAATTCTTGTTATTTTTTATCCCTGATTCTTTGGCTTTCTGCTATTTGCTTGGTTTTAATAACTGGCATTAACAATTTCTTGTTTGATATATTAGTTCCCTACCCTCTTGAACCTTTTTTACAGGTTGATATTGCCATCCCTGAAGTATTTATTGGTGGACTGCTAGGCTCTATGCTTATATTTCTGTTTAGTGCATGGGCTTGTGCTGCAGTTGGTCGAAGTGCTCAGGAGGTTGTTAATGAAGTAAGAAGACAGTTCATTGAGAGGCCAGGGATCATGGTTCGTATGGCAGTTGTTGTTTCAAATAGCTTCTGTAGCATCTTTCCCCCACCAAGGTGCTTAATTCTTTCTTGTTTTTGTCAGGATTATAAGGAGAAACCTGATTATGGTCGATGTGTATCTATAGTTGCATCTGCTTCTCTCAGGGAGATGATTAAGCCTGGAGCACTGGCCATCATATCACCAATAGTCGTTGGTAACTCCCTGCCTGACTTTTTCCAGGCTTCTGTACCATTGTTTTTAAAAGTAACTTTCCCTTGCGCGAATATATTTTTCACTCTGCATGCTGAGCATACATGATTGTATCTAACCTGTAACTTGCCTAAGATAGTTGAAACATTGTTATTGCTTGCGGATGACGTGTATCACTTAGACTATTTTCTGCTAATCAAATGCGATACACCCTTCATATTATGCTCAATGCCAGCCATTAATGGATCCGGGAAACATAACAGATTCCCATATACAGCAGCAAGTCCTTATCATATATGTCACTGTTCCTGTGGTGGCTTGAAATCCAAAAACTACATTTTTTCATAGTAGAAATAATATTAACACTAAAAGGCCAAATATTCAAATTTATTACAAACTATGCTCAAAGTTGCAAAAATAATACAAACTATGAATATTTGAAAATAAATGTACGAACTATCTTAATCCATACAAATTTAGGATTACAGTATTTTCCATCCAAATGCTGACTTAGGTTACTGATTTTGGGTTGAGATAGAGGTTTTAACTTTGAAACTCGAAACATGTTTGAAAATTGACAAGCCAGGTCAGCATTTCATCACCGGAAAAATACTGAGGTCCTAAATTTTGTATAATTTAGATATTCATACATTTATTTGCAGATATCCATAGTTTGTTTTATTCATGCAACTTCGTGGGTAGATTTTAATAAATTTGTGTGTTTGACCAAACTAATCCACATGCAAGCTACAAATGTACAAGATAATATATTATATACTGGTTGGGGGTGGGAAGGGAAGACTCAAAGCCCACCACACCCTTTTGCCCCTGATATCAGGTGGGCTGACTGTTTATGATGTTTCTATGTGCGAGGGAATGTGAAGTGAGATCGCACAAATTGCTAGGACTTGGCCGAAGGATCTGGCTTTTTAATTAATTGTTAATTCGTTTGTCAGTCTTGCCTTTCACATGAGAGCGCAACACCCTGTATGTCTTAAACATCTACTTTGTTAAAATTTTGGCCTTCATGTGCCAACTTGTGTGATTGTTTTCATAATCTTTATCGGGTTGGTTTTCCAGGAGTGGTGATGTTCCAAGTGTTTGACAAAATAAAGTATTAGACCGTTTGTATTTCTTTCAGGAATCGTGTTTCGGGTGCTAGGCCACTATACAGGTCAGACTCTCCTTGGGGCAAAAGTGGTGGCTTCCATGTTGATGTTTGCGACAGTTTCTGGTATCCTCATGGCTCTTTTCCTCAACACTGCTGGAGGTGCATGGGATAATGCAAAGAAATACATCGAAACTGGCGCTTTGGGAGGCAAAGGGAGTGACTGCCATAAAGCAGCAGTTACTGGTGATACGTAAGTCTCGACTTTTTTGAAGAATTGCAGTTTGCTGAATTTCTATCTTATTAGATAACAAATGCTCGTCCATTGTTTAGGGTGGGAGATCCATTCAAAGACACTGCAGGACCATCTATTCATGTTCTGATCAAGATGTTGGCGACAATAACTCTCGTAATGGCTCCAGTCTTCCTGTAAATTGTGATTTCAGGGAACAGACTCTTATGATGCTGATGTAGGCTTGAGTTTTTTGATGTGGTCTGAGGCGCGCATTCAGAGTAACACATCACATTTTCTCTTTCCTTTCCCAGCCAGAACCCCAGCATGATTTGAACAGGAGATTTTAGTTAAAAGTTTATACTTTGTGATTTGCAACTTGAGCTGATATATTATTTTCCATTTAATGTTAGCGCTTTATATAAAATTAAAGTGAAAAAGTATATGGAATACATGAATTATCAACTTTGGTGTGACCCCAAAAGTTGATTATCTCAGAAAATGAAATAACTATACTGTGAAGAGCATCAATTTTAGTGTGAATTTTTCATGGTCATTAATAATTCAACCTCTCCACAAACTAGCTTGATTAAGAAACCCCAACTTGATGATTTTCTTGCAAATATTAAACCTTCAAACGAATCTCTTCTGGAGCCAAATATACCCGAATCTGCATTTTGCTAGAGAATGAAAAAGTTGTTTTATGACGAGTAAGGTGGGTAAATTCAAGCGAAGAATAAATATTGTTCCATTTCATTAAAAGAAAATATCTTTCGAATATATGAGACGAACTGCGAAGGGAAATAGCAAATAGAAATGGATCTTTACAGGATACTTCACTTCGGCGGCCACGTATGAAAGAGTTTAATTTGTACCTTGCAGTCAGGAAATCTTTACCTATTTTAATACATTATCTTTATTTCAGTAAAAGAAAAAATATATACACATGTTTTCATATCAACCTACACGAACATGCAATTAATCAACAGGAAATTCTTTACCAAATGTCTGTAGAATAGCTCAAGTAATGCTAATAAGAAAGAAGTGATGATTCAAAAGGCTAAGCAATTCACAGTGAGATTTTCCATTTGTTATGGCCCTCTCTGTGGAGAACAGAGATTTCGCCTTTCCAACTACAGCTAGCAACTACATCCGGCAAGGCAGGATGGAATACCACATCTATACATGCCTGCTTATATGCCTTAGCCTTGCTCACTAGTTTTGATGTTTTAGAGTTATAAAAGTAGATACAACCATCGGATGATCCAGAGGCCACCACACTCCCGTCTGAACTGAAATTGCACTTGATAGGGAAACCACTGACACCATGACCTTCGTATCTCTTGTACTTGTCAAGTTTGAATGGGGGTCTGGAAGAGAATATAGCAATGTAGTTTCCATGGGATTGAGCAATAAAATATGGTTCAAATGGGTGGCATCTGATACAGGGGCATATGTAAGCTTCTGCATAAACCTGGAAGCATTAAATCAGTGGTTAAAGCCAAATGTTTGGATGAGATATATAACAAATAATCATAGTAGATTCTAAAACATTAAGATCTGATGCATTGTTCAGAACATCAATCGAGCAAGCTAAAGGGGATGAGCAAGGATTTCACCTGTAGAAGGCTAAAAATAGTTCATCAAATAACAAATGATACAACAATACTTCAATTTGAGATATTCAAATCCTCATACTTATAGAAATGCGAAGAAGTCATTCACCTTTCAGCGCAACAGGTTAGCTAAAACACAGAGCAGTGTTTAAGTTCAGCAGCTGCTCCATATTGTCATGTTCTGAAAGGTTGAACAATTTGGCTTTCATTGTTTCTCATGCACAGAAAGTTGAGCGTCCATGTAACAACTAATATGTTCTTTGGTTCTGTTGTTTTTTATGAAAGGAAAACGAAAAGTCTATGGCCCTTAGATGTTTTTGATAGATGGTACAATACATTATGTTAGTGTATTTCTTAGCTTACAATAATGATCGGAAGCAAGGGATGACGGACATTGAAATGTTACCTGATTAGACAAGGGAACTTGCCGTGAAACATCCCAAACAATGATTGAATTTTCACTGATATTGCTTTTAGACACATCACTTGAGGTCATTAAGAGCTTGCCATCAACTGTGAATTCTACATCAAGGATTGGCCCAAGACTGCGTACATATTCATGGACCACTGTCCCAGTTCGAATATCCCACAATTTAAGGTGGCCCTTTGTTCCTCCAGAGATAAAAAGATTACAGTTGTTCGGAGAAAATCTTACAGCTTCTACAATTTGATCCTCCTTGAATACTTGAGTCTCAATTCCTTTTTCAACATCAACCAGCCTTGATGCACAATCATAACCACATGAGAGCACAGATAATCCCAGCTGAGACCATTTAACATCTTTCACTGCTGCATGGTGATAGTCAAACGAAAATGCCCGTTTCTGACCCCCACTCCATACGTTCCATATGCTCACAATGTGATCCATTCCAGCAGATGCAAGAAGATGAGCTGGAAACTAACTTCATAGAACAATCAGAAATTCATAGCATGACAAATATGGTCAAGTGTTTCAATAGGTCAATCAAGCAAATGCCAATGGAAGAGACTAAACTTGATACATTGTTGAAACAAGGAGAAACCAATGAAGCTCAATTAAAACTAGAAACTTACATGATATAAAGATACAATTTGATGATAGGAATTTGATGATAGGAATAGGGTCAATATGGAAGAAAGTTCTAGCCTGAAAACTGGCCCTTGATCAAAATATACCCTTCTCAGTTCCTGTTGAAGAATGGATTCCAGAAAGGGAAGACCGATAGGACTCTCTTCCGAATTCATAATGATGGCAACATGCTTCTAGTACAAATATATGTAGATGACACCATTTTCGGTTTTAAAAATTTAGCTTTGTGCGAGAAGTTTGCCCAGCTGATGCAAGGCAACTTCCAGATGAGCATAATGGGGAATATGTCTTACTTCCTAGGACTTCAAGTGAAGCAGATGCCCGAGGGAATTTTTATGAATCAATAAAAATATACCCGCGAGCTGGTTAAAAAGTTCTGCCCTGGGAAGACAAAAACATTAAAAATTCCAATGAGCTCGAGTGCCTAGCTGACACTCGATGAAGAAGGTGAACCAGTATATCCTACAGCTTACAGAGGAATCATAGGATCCCTGTTTTATCTAAGTTGCCAGCCAACCTGACATCTACTATGCAGTCGGAGTATGAGCAAGATTTCAAGCTAATCCGAAAAAAACTCGCACATGGATGCAGCTGTGAGGATAGTCAGATATTTGAAAAATTGCATACAATTTCTAGAAAAGTGATTCCCTCCAAAATAAATTCAAAATTCATTTCTACTTCTCTCTCCTTAAATAAAAAAATGTAAATAAATGACTTCTTCTCACAACTTTTTGAAGGTACTTCACTTTTTTGGGATGAGCCTAAAAAGTTTCTCTAAAATGAGAGAAATATTGTTCAATTCTCTCTACAGTATGCAACCAAATATGCATTACCATTAGGGGTATAATCGAACTGCGCCAAACCGAGTAGTAAGATACTTGAGCTTGGTTTGTGAGATTTTTACCAAGTTCGAGCTCAATAACGAAAGCTTGAGCTCGGTTTGAGCTCAGCTTGAGCTCGATTCATTAAAATATTTATCGAACCCGAGCTCGAGCTAAAGCTCAAGTTCATCCAGCATATTTGCTTTCAACTTGTGCAAACGAACCAATCCAATTGAAATAACAAAGTAATTGAACTTTGATCGAGAAAAATAGAGTAGGATCGAGCTCGACTCGAGATCGAATCAAACTTGATGAATCCTTAGTGTCTTTGTCCATCCATACTTTTATAACCATCAAGGTGTGGACGACATCCATTCACCACCAACATGAGACAAGAAATATCATGCGAGCTCAAACTCGAACATGTTCGCGAGCTTGACGAACCGAATATATCCAAGCTTGAGCTCGATTTGTTACTTTTATTGAGTCCGGTTCGTTTATTAAATGATCGAGTTCCAATCGAGCTTTTTTCGAGTCAATACATCGGGGAATCCTCGTTGCTGAAAAGTTCTCTTAAGTTAACAAAAGTCCCATAACACGTTTATAGTCAGAAGTATCATAAAGACATTAGATGCCCCATGAACAATGTTAGAAGGGCAGAATCTCTTCAAGGTAGATAAGCCCCGCAATGCAATATAGTATGGATAATATCAAACCACGATTCGCATGGCATATCACCAATTCCTATTTCAACTTTCAAAGAAAACCGACACCATGTAACTTTATAAGACAAATACAATGAAGAAGGAAGGTTAAATAACTATCAGCTTTTCAAATTAATAGTTGCAGACAACATTAACAAATTACCGTGAGTGGTGGACCACTGCACCGCATTGACAGACTTGGCGTGGCCATCCAGAGTTGCAGATAAAGAGAGAGGAATTTGGCTAGCCTCCTTACGGTGCTGCAATGCTTTCAAAATGGCAAATGGTACATTTGAATCTGAAATGCTTCCCATCACTGCATAAATTAATCAACCTTTGATTTTTTATTTTAAAATATTCAAAACATTTGATTTATTGGTAACAAACTCAAGCAAAGGAGGGAAATTGCCTGGTGAAGCTGCAAGTTGAGGAGGTATTGGATCTGACATGGATGATCTCTGACGCTTGGATATGTATCTTCCAGAAACCGGAGCTTGCGCATGGTGGGTCGGTGGGCAAATTAATAATGTTTCAGGTCTAAAGCGTTTGGGAGGCGGAGGAGATGAATTCCATTGCTTGAATGCTCCACTTCCATCGCCCTCCTCGTCGGAGTCCGAAGCACTTGCGTACGCTTTGGAGAGAAGATCCATTTTTGAACTAAAACCAATATCATATCCATCAATTTCTCTAATTTTAACATAATTTATAACTGAACATCATTCATCATATTCATATATTGAATCCAAATACATATTTTCTGGAGAATTGCGGGAAAAAGAAGAGGAGAAACACAAAATCAATCATGAATATCGGTGAATTTAGAAGAAGTAAAGGCTATGAAGTTTAGTTACCTCTGTGGTGAGAGATTGACGCCGAAACGACACGCAATAAGAATAAACTCAAACGAGGACTGGAGGCTCATGGGCCGGCCCTCGAGAGAAGGCGGACGAGGGTTTCGAGTTGGCCCAGTGGGCTCCAATTAAAGTTACTTTGTCACTCATAATACTTTATTATTTAATAAATAATATTATAATACCAAGAAAGTTGTTTGTTGACATTTTTCTTATTAAGGAGATTAGAAAAGGTAGAAATAAAATTTGAATTTATTTTGGAACGAATAATTTTTAAAAAAAGTATAGTGCACTTCTTTTTTTTTGGGGAAAAAACTTCATCAAACACACCCGCGCATTCCGTGGTCCAACAAAATTACTCATGTTAAAATATAACAAAATTTAATTATATATTCAAGTTATCACTAGGAAATGTATTTAATTTTTATTCATCAATATTTTCTATGGTAATGTATACTATTAATTATTAACTAACACCATATTATTTGTATAACTTAATTTAACAAAAAGAGGAAAAACAAAGCAAATCGAAAACAAGGAAAAATAGAAACTTATTAAGTAATTAACTCAACATTAATGATAAAGTAAAAACATTTATGCTTTTATTGTTTCAAAACTTAGTATAAAAATGAATTTAACAAAAAAATTACTGAAAATATAATATCTTTGGAGAAAAACGAAAGAGTATAATAGTATTGAGCCTTTTGTATAACTTATTCTACAAATATATATTATAACACAAATAGATAATAAATAAAATAAAAGGAAAAGAGATGATGTTGATGATGCGATGTTTATGAGAGGAAAATGGCGAATGCGTAATTTTTGTCAACTATTATCATGTAGTATATTACATAGACATAAAAGGTTTTAAGCAACAAAAGGCCAAAAAATGTAAAGTGGGAGGGTCCGTTCTACAAAAAATATGTGTAAATTGTAATACATGTATATAAATATTTGGTGGACATTATTTAGAATGATTTATTTGTTTATCCAGAGGATTTATATTCTACATATAGATGAGATTTTTCATTGTATCCTTAAGAAGCACATTCACTGAGAAATAAACGGCTCTTTTGTTCTCTTTGTTCGCATTTCCTCTTCTTCTTCTTTGCATCTATACAATTCACTGTAATAACGATCATGTTACGAGATTATCAACACTTTATTCTAACTAATTGAGAATTTGAAGTCAAAACCGTGCGAAAGATATTCTTTCCCCGGCAAAGTTAGTTTATTGAACATCTGCATTATCTGAGACATGATTTTATAATTTATGATTTATTCTGTGATTGTCATTATTATCAAAAAAATATTGATACCGTAACAGAACAGAATTCCGTAAAATGAAATAGGTTAGAGTGATTTCAGGAACAAATATTTTGTTGTACACAAATTGTATGATTGAAATCATACAAGTGTCGACGACTGCCCGAGCTTTGGCGGCCAATGCAATCTGTGCTGCTCCGTGCCCCGTCTCAATCATTCATGAAATTTGTCTGCGCAATCATTGCATTTCAAATCTAGTTACTGAAATTGTTGTTTTGGCAATTTAATAAAAATTCTTTAGTTCGATAGTCTACCTTTCTCGCATTTATGAATCAGATTATTAATTCTAGTCGTTGCTTCTACAAATAATGAATTACCTTGTTGATGAAAAAAAATACCTTCACTTACATATTAGATTTTTATTAATTTGTGACAAACACAAATCAGTTCATTCGCATGAGATTTTCTCAATATTACCAACATCTTAAGCTCTACATTATTATATTTTTCATATACTTTTGTATTTTTAAAATATTTAAGGTTTTAAAGAGTTTAGTGATATTACATATCTTTGCATATATATTATCTATAACATTGCTAATGTCAAATATGCAATCTAACATGAAGAATGATGGTCTTATGAACAAAAACGATGGTGCCACAATATACGCTATCCTTCTGATTGAAAATATTTCTAAACTTTTATTAAGAAAGAGGGAAGGCGTAACAACAATTACAAATAACTACATTTATAAATATTTAAGTGAATTACATTTTTGTCCCGTAAGATACGATATCATTCCCAAAAATTTACTTTTCATCGCAAAACCCAAAAATTTGCAATATTGATCCCAAAATCAATGAATTATTATGTGAATCCCGTATTCATTTGTTTGTTTATCTTATATTTAGCTTATATTATTTTTAATCATCCAAAGAAATTAGAATTAAAAATACCAAAATAATTTTTAGACTAAAATTGCAAAAATATTTTGGTGAAAAATTTGTTGATGGGACCAAAATACAACTATAAAGCTAAAAGTAGATTTTTGGAATTAAAATAAAATGAAACTGTATAATATAAAATTGAAAATACAATTTACTCTAAATATATTTTAAATCAATCAATCAATCAATAAGGAGAATGAGGCTGTGTTACAAAATATATTTACAAGTAAAAAATAAGAATCAATCAATCAATAGGGAGAATGAGGCTGCGTTACAAAATATATTTACAGGTGAAAAATAAATATCAATCAATATGGAGAACGAGGCTGTGTTACATATATATTTACAAGTAAAAAGTAACAATCAATCAATAATGAAAGGGTGTGCAGTAAAAATAAAAGGTAAATATTTTAATCATAACTAAAAACAAGAAAACTATGAAAGCAAATTGAGCATAAAGATAAAAAGCATGTTAAAAGAATATGCGTGAAAAATAGAATGAAACAATTTCTTTGATTTCCTAATATAAGTAAATAAATACACATAAAAGGAAAAGAACTAGCCACTTTTTGATAATAATTAAAAATAAATAAAAATTAATGAATCAAAAATTGAGAATGATTAAAAAGAGCCAGAAGAGGCATGCGAAAAAGAGACAAATTATTTATATTATAACATATAGAAAGATATATTAATTAAAAATAAATTACATCTTGAACACTCAAAAGCTGCCCTCAAGCTTATAAGGATGGCACTTTACCAAATCTACGTAATTGATCCGTTTACAAGAAAAAAATAACTTTTTTCTATCATAATTTGAAAATAAATAAAAATTAAGGAACCAAAAGTCGAGGGTGAGGGGAGAGAAAAGACAAAAAAAGCATGCACAAGAAGACTAATGAATTTAAAATTGAATAAACATAAATTAGATGGGTCATCCGTTACCAAGGCGGAAAAAAAAGAGGGATAAATGGAAGCCTTCAACAAGCCTCGAGTATGAAATCCCCAAGTTTGTAAGCATGGTAAAGTACTAAATCTACATATTTGATATGTTTAAAATGCTTATAAATCTTATTTTTGTGTAGATCATATTATCCAAACTGCATATGCAATCAAGAATCATACAATCATACAATTTTTAGAAAGCGATTTTGATAATAATGAGGTGAGACCTGGACCTAGCCTATTAAATTTATATTAAGCCTAGCCTAGCCAAGTCGGTCTATTCCCACATCTAAGATGGAAACTAGATATACGACAATGATATCAATATATCACATCAAAAACAACTAAAAATATATGCAGCAAAGTAAAATATATGAATTCTAAACTTAAATTGTAAAATTTGTCCTGGGAATGTACAAGCCTGATAGATAATGATGTTTACTATAAGAACTGGTGCTTGCTTAAAAATATGTATAAAAGTGAAAATGGAACATTCTTTTAGGAATAAAACAAAATGGCCCTAAATGTCAAATAAGCAAGTGAAACTAACTAGAGAAACATGCCCAAAACCAAGCACTGAGCGAACCAAACATATCTCAAACACACCGGTCAGATCTAGTAGTCTAACAAAAGTAGAAGAAATTGTAAGGACATTGAGGTATATACATAAGCTGGCAGTTTACATGTTGCACAAGGCAATGCCATGTTACGCGAACTCAGCACATGAAATATCATTAAGATACAGGTAAAATGTTATACAATCGATAATATCAGACACAGGTAACGATGACATTACTTCACATATGAAGTCGGATCTCATAAATGAAATACTGCTTAAGTGGATGCCCTATGCATGCTGCAAAACCATGTCACCAAATACTTATCAGCATTGAACAGTTCAAAATGAAAAGAACACTTTAACTTAAGTTACAAAACAACACATGTACTGAAGTGAAGCGGGGAGACTTGAACAAGAAAAATCCAAACCTGCGTCAATGAAATAAAGCCTTGAAGCTGGGTTGTAATTAGGAATCTGTAAGACAAGTAACCCATGATAATTAAGAAGACAGGTTTTAAGTTACAGAATCATATCAAAAGCGCATGAAAAGCTGTGTTAAGGAAAATCCAGTATAGATGACATAAATGTAGATAATTCCAAGTAAAATAACCAATGCATCGCTTTTAAATTCAACACTATAGTCATGCCATCCAGGCCACAGGCAAGATATTCAGCATGTGATATCAAGATCAGGCGGAAGGCATTCATATGAGAAGAAGGCATCCAATGTGAACAAACTTAATTACATCACTCAGTTATTCTCTATCTGTCAAATATTTCCACTGATTCATCAGACGAAATAAATGCACAAAATTTCAACATGGTATGTCAAAAATGATCTCATAATATCGAGAGGATGGGAGGCAAACTCAACAAAGGATAGGATACCATGAACTTGAAAAGACAAGTCACCTTAATACAAATGAAATGATAAGAGTCTACGTTTAATATCCAGTGGCCATCAGATATCAACACCAGGTCTGATCTAGCAGAAAGTTGATAAAATAGCATACTCCTAATTTTGGTTGGTATTCTACATTTATGCCTATGTTCTATGTCACAACATTGCTTGGATGTTACAAACCACTCCTTCCCCATAAATTTGAATTTGTTCGCCTCTTATGCCTAGTAAACCAAAATGAATACCTCTGGATATTTGATAATTTTTTTAACATATAAAAGGCATTTGAAGCTAAATAATCATGTTCATATTCAATATGGAACAAGTCAACATAATGCAAGCAATGACACCTGGGAAAACTGAAGAGAAATACAAATTTGAACAGGCATATCAATTCGAAATGCCATATCCAACGACAGACTTACAGAATGTACATAAACAGACTGACTTACCCATTTGAAAACAAACAAATGAACACAAACACGTGCCAACTTGCATCCAAAGAACCCTCCGACTAACACTAGAAGGAATGAGGGCACCAATTGAAACAAATTCAAGCTCCACACCGACCTTTTTATATATCCCTAATTTATTTGTCATTCAACAAAGCACTTAATCTGATATCCATATTATCGTCTATATCAGCCGTACGTCACACAGTTCTAAGTGATCTAGCCAAAATAATGATGATCCATCAAGTTCATTTCTCTATAAACGCTCAAATTCACAGTAATAAGTACATAAAGGAGCGAGATTGTGAATGATGATAAGGATAGAGGGAAAACCTTTTCTACCATCGGCTGCGTCATG
>AYJT01042918.1:0-12668 GCA_001278415.1 Ocimum tenuiflorum
GACCTCAGGTGGTTTATCAAGTTGCCATTATAGGCCTTTGCATTCTCCAAATTTGTGCCAACTTCATTGTCATCTCCCTTATAAGGCCAACCTGTCTCAGCAACCACAATCTCAACATCTTTAAATCCAGATGCTTTCAATGCAGAGTGAATAGCATCAACCTAACACCACAAATTATACAAACAGATCAAAATCAGTATGCATTTGACAGAGATCAACCACAGTGTGTATGCTAATCCATTCCTTACAAGATCAACCAAAACCTCATAAATATACATTAGATTCAAGAAACAACACTAAGAATGTAGTCAATGACACCCAAATATATGCATAAGCTTTTTCACCCAAATAAAGTGGAAACAAACAGTGTCAAATTCCACATAAGACAAGAAGATAGTGGACTAATGTGTGTGCAAATTCTAGCTGCATATGAATCTTGAGATAAACTATGGTCATACTAATTCCTCAATGATGGAGATTGTTGAGAATATTCTAGATCTATAGTTAGTTTTACCCCACATTATTTATATATCACAGTTTGGTAGATCTCTCTTATTATAAATAGGAGCTCTTTGGAGTTAATTATATACAACTACTACTTCTGTCCTACATATTTTTATACTAAACCATTTGACAGAGAATGCATTTATCACAACATCAACCAAAACCCCACAAATATTTGCATAAGTTGTGAAAAGATAAAAGAAATTTAACCTGAGCATCCCACATGTTCATGTACTTGATGCCAGTGTTGGCATCTAGTCGACCAGCATTGGGTTGGAACAAACAGAAAGACTTAGTTTCAGGCCTAGGATCGTCTCGATAAGCGAAGAAGGGGTACGGATTGATCATCAAAGGTGAGCCATTTTCACTGAGGAATTGCAGCAATGATTTCATCGTGTCGCCATATCCGAAAGCCCCCGCGGATGGTGGTTCTGATCGACTCATGATGGCCATGGAATGGACTGTGGAGACCTTGATCTTGCCACCCAATGAAGCTGCCATATTTTTCATATATTGTTATCCATCACTTTCTTTGGCAGAAGTTTTGCAATGAAGGGTGCAGAAGAAGGCTAGAAATCTTATGACATAAAAGTTAATGAGTATCTATCCCTTTCCCAATCTAGCCTTTGAGTACTTGAACGATCACAAAATCGTCTACTCCATCAACTAGATTGTTCGAGGGGGCAACATTTTAAAACTACCTACATACCTTAGCAAGTACAGCATTAATCATTTAAACTAAAGTAGTACAATACTACAATAAAATCACAACCTAATGTCCCCACATATCAACAGCGTCGTGATAGCTTATCATTTAATGACTCAGAATGCTAAAATTTTTAGGATTAAACTAGGAAGTGCTAAGATCATCTCCAACCCATACACCAATGCTCAAATTCAAAATGCAGTAATTGTTTAAAAGAAAAACAATAATCCAGCTCCAAATTATATATCTAAACTCAAACTCAAAAAATATTATCATCATATATAAAATAAATTATTGCTACATAACTTATTATTATATTATTTTTTCGTTTCCAATATATTTTAATGTTGTTATTAAATTTCATGTTATATTATGACAATCATGTCTCCTAATATTTTTTTTTTGTAGCTACAATCTTGATCATTATATTGATATATATATATATATAGATATATGTATATAAATTAAACTGATATTATAAAAATATACACCTTTTAGAAGAAACTTAATACATGAAAATATGACTCAATATAGAAAACCAAAACTAAAAGAGGACAAAAAAAATATTTCATAAAATACAAGGGGCCATTTTGTAATTTGAAAAAAAAGAAACAAAAATGCGTTCATAAACAATGTGAAGGCAGCAGACGTGGAAAACAGGAAGAAACAAAGTAAACCAAAATACTGTTCATACGACAAAAAAAAGAAAAATTTCACAAATCATCCCAAAGAATACACGTAACCATTTCACCTGCGGCGAGGGCGTTTTGGACATTTTGCATCGCCGGCACGAGCTGCGAGCCGAGATTCTGATCGGGCAACGTCACCACCTCGTTGCCGACGGTGACGGTGATGATTTCGCTGGCTGGATAGTAGGCCAGCACATTCGAGCTCACCCAATTTCCCGCGAAATTCGGGTCGGAGGCGAGCGCCGGAATATCGCCGTTGGCGGCGCCGATCACTATTCCGATACCGGTGTTCGCCAGCGCCTTGATGATCGTCGGATCGGCGCCGTACAGCCGCACCGTCTCGATGCTCGTCGACTGCAGGAGCTTCGCCGTCGCCTCCGGCGGCGGGAGGTTGTCCGCCACCTGGCCGTAATTCACTCCAATGAACGACTGCGCACCTTGCCAGAATAATTGGGGGGAAAAAATTAAATTGGGAGGGAAGGATATGATTTAAAAGGTCGAAAAAGCGTGTTTTACTTAATCGGTAAGAATTAAAAGAAAAGGAATCAGGAATAGCGATTTATTATTTGATAGAATAAGAACACTTTCTTGAATCTTGCAAGAAAAAGAAAATCCAGTGTAAACTGGAGGAAGAAAGCAGAAAATGAAAAGAAAGAAAGACGTGAAACTGAGAGAATTAGACTCACTGGCAGAGTGAAATGAGAGCAGTAAAAAGCAGAAAAACGTAGCAGTAGAAGAAGAATATGCGCGGAGATATGACGCCATGAATATGACTCTGTTCATGTGGAGAAATAAGACGTGAGGAAGAGTGGAAATATTGGGCAATGGGTTTTCTTTTCTTCTTTTGTGATGGTATAAAAAGATGTAAAGGAGGTAGAGGTGATGCAATTGGACTTACTTCTCATGTAAGGAAACAACTGCGCTCCTTACCACATATTCTCATGGATTTGCTTTTTGGGAATATTAAACTAGATCATCTTTTTTCTTTTTCAAATCTAACTATTATTTGTTTATGAAATGAATATTCTTATGGGGCTCAACGGAAAATAAACTTGTTCGACTGGAGATTTATTAATGAATCTTGAATTGCATGAATCCATATTGTGATTGATGATACAGTCACAGATCCTCCATATACATAAGGAAAGTTGCACAATTTGTTTAATTGAAGCATACATGATATCTTCGTCATGCTTCATCATTTCTTTGTTCTAGGCAAATTTATTTAATGAATTTGTCTCGTCCCTCGAAATTATTGTCAGAATTCTCTCTCCTAACATGCTTTCAAGGATCATTTCTGGGCCTCAATCTTGGACAAATTTAGATTTTGGCTCAAGCTCTCAAACCCTCTTGGGCTTCTTCAACTGAACTTTGACCCTTAACACAAATCATAATTTAATATTTTACACAATAATCTCGAATTTTACACCTTTAAAAAAAGGCCTTCTTGGTTTTTCACTTTTTCTTTTTCTTTTTCTCCCTTCTTTTTTCCTTGGGGTGAGGGACCAATAATAGTATTGTTCCTTTACTTGCTGAGCTAAAACTATGCTCTTTACTTCGTTGTATAGTTTTTGAATTTGAATGTTGATTAACTCTGTACTGTATGCGAATTTTAAACTTGTCGATAAAAATAGTTGTGATGATAACTTTAAAAGAGTTGGATTCACACACTATAAGGAATTTAGGATACACGTGAAAAGAAATAGGAATTGGCTCGCAATGATTGGAGTGAGGTTCATGAGAAAAGGTGGGATCTAATGGGCCTATTGCACATTTTAAAAATATTTTTAAATCAAAACATTAAATAATCATAACTTAGATAATAGATGAAATATATCTTTGGAATTCTAAACTACTGGAAAATACAATTTTTATAAAATCAATATATTTTTTTAGTTTTTTAATTGAGAAAGGAAAATAATGAATCCAAACACTTGGTATATCCTCCAGAAGATGACTAATCAAACCCCATTATTGATTCCCATTTGATAACATGCAAACGGCTTTCGTTTGCCACATGTTTGTTGGTTTTTCTTAAATTTCATCATCTCATGTTCAAATTAACTTCCCAATTATTAGCTAAAGTTTTTCATTATTTTTAAATTACATGATTTATGAATTTGATTTGATTATTTTCTTCTTTTTTTTTGTTGATTGAGGTTGATTTATTATAATCCATCACCAGTAGCGAATTTAAAAATTAATTTGATATGAGATATGGAAGTGGCACACTCAAAATAATGTAGAGTATCTAGTCCTCTTATTCCGGCATGTTCATTAAGTAATTGTTGCATATTTTAAGCACCATTGAGATTTAGAAAATAAGCAGGCACCTTTTTCTGGAAGCGTAAATTACTCCAAGCATGTAACAATATATTGATAAAACCACGTGAATAAAGAAGCAAAAGAATGACAGGATTCCACTAGATTTTCAATAATAATAAGTTTATAACCAAAGGCCCTGTTGACATTTGCTCATTAGACTTTGATTTACTTCTCCCGTATCTCCGCATATATTCCTTTCGATTCGTCTCTTTCGATATTCAATTATATATCTGATTAAGTTCATTGATTGCTATATTAAACAGGATTGATCAAGGCTGGCTTACAATCGGATTTTGGTCAAAAGACTCTAATCCTCAACTTTTTTATGTTCCGATGCGCGGATCCCTTATTACAACTGTGTTACACATCAGAGTTTTTTATTCAATATTTATTTCCAATTTTCCCTTTCTATTATTTAATTTAATTTTACTGGAGTGAATCTGAAATAGGTTACATCATTATTTTTGAAAAAATATTATGTAACCTAATTTGATCTAAAAAATCACGTTAATGTTAGAAATTAAACAAAAGCATAAAAAGGTGAAATTGAAAACAAATATCAAATAAAAATAATAAAACTTTGATGTACAGCACGAAGTCTTACAAATATTTTCTTCTGCACACATACAATCACTCACCACATTCAAGAATCAAGATCATCACAGACTAATAACAATGTAATGAAACAGCCAGCTGATCATCACGTGAACACGTGTAAAATCGTTATAGTGCTTAGGAGAAAGCTCATACAATCGTGCGTGCAAGTATACAAAAACAATATAAAATATTACAAATATTTGAAAAAAATTGACGAATACACTGGTAAAGAAAATCACGGAGTGAGCAAAATGAAACAGTTTTGAACTAAAACAAACATGCCCAAGAAAATCCGAGTTCCCCCAAACAGAATTTAACCAGCTTCTTCAAAGAAACAGACTAGCAGTAGAGCAAGCAAAACACAGTTGTATAAAACAAATATTGAATTGGGGTATGGAAGTGCGATAAACCGAAGAAGAAGAAGGTTAAAAAAATCCCCTACCTTTTAAAAGAAAGGGTCCAGGGGGGGAAAGCAGCTCGACAATTTCTTTAGCCACCGGAGTGGGACACTGGACTCGTTACAAACTGGCCATCCTTGTAAACATGGATGTACTGTTGTGGCAAAGCATGCTCACCCTGCAACGAGATATACGAAGTTTTGAATGGTTCTATGTGGGGTGATTTCAGTGTGCAAGTATAGGGGATTGTTTATATATGTGGATTTCTCAGTTCAAGTTTTCGGTATTGTCTGGAATTGATTGTGAATACTTCAAATTTTCAAATTTGCCATGTCTTGATTTTTGTGAATGAGAAATGAAAAGTATTGAAACATACCCAATTTGATTGTTATTGGGTATTATAATATTTTTTGATTAAGGAAGATAACAAAAGCATTGAAACATACCCAATCACCATCTGGTTCGGAACCAGGTACCAGAACATTGATTTCACTTGACTTTGCTGTTGTAATGGAAGCGTCCAAAGCGTCTTTGCTCAAGTACAACTGGCAACCCGCAGTATTATCTACTGAAATTGTTGGAGCTGAAACCTACAAACAGCATTGCAGATGGTTATCAATTTGATCAACTATTCAAATGTGATTACTGGCTCATTAGTCATATTTGGAAATCAGGCACACCGTTAGTACCCATACACACACTCATGTATGTTTTCTATGAAATGATGCAACAAAAAGACATGAACAGTGGAAACATCTTTGACCTAATCTCTTGAAACACCTGAGGCAGAGAATATTAGTGTTTTCACCTGACATTGCACCTCCACGCCACTGCAATTGACAATCTCACAAGCTGCCACAACATCCTAATCCCCAAATTCCAGAAAACATGTGAGTTTGATATTTGAGCATAAGGTTCTAGATAGCCAGCGGGATAGGAAAAATTCCTTCACCAACCTTGAAGACCACCCCCATCTTAGTGCAGTTGTCAATTGTTATGTTGTTTACTTTCCCTGCAAGTATCCCATATTATAAAGTTTGATGGTTTACTGCAAAAGAACTGAACTTAAAATGAATGTCAATGGTAAATGACATTAATATCTAGGGCAGAAAAGTATATGGTAGTAAGTTAATACGTGCCTTTAATATAGTAACTTAATATGTGCCTTTTATATACTCCTTAGAAAGATACAAATTTAGATATACCTTGGACCTGCAGAACTGAGTTTTTGCACCCATACACATAGACCGACTGTTTTGCATCACAATCATCAATTACTAGATTGTTTCGTCCGATTTGATTCTCAACAACCCATCTGCATGCAGCAGGACCTTTAACTGTCTAAGCACTAAAAACTTGAATATATGGTATTGAATGAGCATAAATTTTACTCACTTTCGACCCATTTGAAGCTCTAGTTTTGGAGGTCCTGACTTTGAGAAAGAAGATGAACCAGCACGACCTTCCTTCAGAGGAGCAGTAACAACGCCAGTTCTGTCTGTGAAATTCTTGCTTTTCATATCAGCTGTGACTTTCTTCAAACCTAAAAGTACAAAGAAACCCGCATGAAAATGAAGAATAAGAAAAGTAAAAGTAATAGACTTGGAGAGAAAAACAGATAATTACCTGCAGTAACTGACTTTCCAGAACTAATTTCAGCAAAGACAGCAGACATCCCTTCCTTTGGGGCTGATGACGAAGGTTGAGCTGCTTCAGAAGTGAAAAGTGAAGCAGGTGGAGGTGGTGGAGGAGCAGGAGCCCGAGGTGTGGGAGCTTTTGCTGGGGCAGATGCTGCAATCTTCCCAGTAGCACTCCATATAGGGCCAAGTGGGTAATGAGCCTTCACATAGTCTCTCAGCCCAGGTAAGTAAAGTTCTTTCAAAGCCTTTGCCCACTCAACATGGTTTGCATCTTTGCTTCTATACTCCACAAGGACCTGGAACAAAATAGAAAAGAATCAGAACTTTCCTTCTGATAATGTGGCATATCTTATTAAAAAACAAAATAACTGCTGCTTCAAGTAGGCTAGGAGAGGAAGATAGACATGAGACAGCAGGCAAAACTAATCAAGGAACAAAAAAGTTCTACTAAATATTCACTGCTGGCTATCTTTTATACATTTGTCAATTGTCCCTAATACGCTCTTAAGCAAGGTTTACTTGTTACCTTATTACAGTAAAACTCAGCCATTTGCCAGCTTTCTTCCACATGTGCTATAGGCATGCTCATACCTACAATGGAGTAGCATTTTAACACAGCGAAAGTGAGACATTAGCCAAATGTACAATGAAATGAACTATGCTGGAAAGTTTTCTTACCGCAATCTTTTCCGGTATATGCAATCCAAGCCAAAGCAGCCAGACTGTCAGCACCAGTCTTCAAGTGGTTTGTAAAATCAGATCGCTTTCCCTCTGTCAATGCAGAAGCTTTGCTGATTACCTCATTCAATGGCTTAAGGAATTCAATCAGCCCTGCCATATCAGGTTTCTGCATAGATCACAAAAAGTTGGCAAACTCAGAGAAGGTAAGGCCAGCAGAAAGAACTATAGAAAGATGATAAATGACTAAAATCAAGTCTGATTATTGAAGCATCTACAATTAGGACATAACCAAGGATGTCAACCAGTGTCCACCAGAAAAAGGAAGCAAAGATGCATGTTTAAGAAAGTCCGTCATGTACATCATTTATAATGATGGATTTCTATACCACATTGAAACTAGAGATTACATAGCATAATCTAAAAACTATGGCGCGTTCCAAATAATTGAGATAATAATTATTCGCTACTACTCTACTCCAGGCCACTCGGCATTCTAAATTAGGGCTTGCTCCTACATTCTACTTGATTCACATCCTTATAATCGGAAACAGTGTAATAACAGTCACATTCAGTCTCAAGCACGGTTACTGAAATTCACCAAAAATTGTAGCTCACGAAATAAATCAATACCGGCAATTTCATTCTTCATCACTCCAATGTAGCTCCTCAATTTAATATATCAAGATAAAAACGGAAATCAAATGCGTCAATCAAAAGCTAACGACTCCGAAATCTCCGCGGCAATTTATTACTTCACAAACTCATTCACAATTCACAAACATCCGAAGCAATTAACTAAACGAAACCGATAGATTACAGTTTACAGATGACCTGAGTTTGCTTGATTTTAACAAGCAGCTCCTTCTCCACATCAAACGCTTCGGCGATAATCTTAGACACATCCAGTACCCGTCCACCAATCTTCTCGGCGGCGCTAGTGAGTCTGCCAACACACTGCGAAATCAGATCATCAAACACCACAATCGACGGATCCGTCGCCGCCGAATCTCCGCCGCCATCCAGCGGGACACCCTGCCGCAATCCTCCGATGGAGAGCGTCTCCAGCCGCGCCACCGCGGCTTCCAACCTCTTCACCAAATTCTCCTCCATCACAGTTCAACAGTTAGTCAATCCAAAATCCGCAATCAGTCAAAGGTCATATGCAGCGGATCTGAGGCCGTACGTCCGCAAAATTTCTCGTATTTTTCAACCGAAAGATGAAAGGTGGAAGTCCAATTGGAATTTTTATGGTGTGAGTTGCTGAAATTCCAGATAAATTTTGGATTTCTTATAATCTAATTTGTTTATTTATTTTATGTTTCGTTTGGAGGGAGTGGAGGGAATGTGGGGACACGTGTCGGCCAGATAATGCTGTTACTGCTGATGAACACCTGTTTTAAAAGGCGCAAGGTAGCGTGAATGCTTCGATTCGACTCCAATGGCATATTTGGAATTTTACAACTACATGTGTGGAAAAAGGTTGTAAATGCAACTTTAACATCTGTAAGGTGTAAATATTGCTTAATGTTATGTGACATCCACTTTATAGGCATCATTCTCTTCCAATGGGCGGAACCAGGGGGCTTTGGTGGCTTCGGAACACCCCCTCCCCCTAACCCCCACACATCCCATCCTTCCTCTATAAACAATATTTTATTTTGGAATAATTTAGAAGAAAAATAAATCATTTTTAATTTTTAATTCTTTTTTTATTTGTTTGTATTCGTATATTTAATCAAATATACAAAATTTAGCACTTGTATTTGTTGTGAATTTATGTTAAATTAATATTGGATGTGGCTTATAAATTGCGAATGTAAATTTGAATTGTTTTGTATTATATATGATTTTTTTACAAATTTTGATATTTTGTAGTGTAAATTAATTTTTTTGAATATTTTTATATATGTGGGAGTTATTTAAAAAGACATTGTAGAGATCAACTGGATAAATCTTCTTCTTTGAATAATTTTTTATTGCTATATTTTATTTTATTTAAATTGACATTAATATATTAAAAATTATTTATATTGTTATTATGATTTTTCATTGCATTGAATTTTTTTATGTGAAATATAATGGCCCCTCTTATTTTTTTATGTAAAATGTATATCATTTTCTCCATATATAAATATATATATATATGACACCAATAAATAGGTGTCGCGTGGCACACAAATGGCTTGGCCATATACATGGCTTTTGACCCATTTTCCTTTTTTCTTATTTTTATTATTAAAATATTTGAACCTACCACATTTTTGTCACCAATAAGTGTAGCCTAAGGATGGTGCTTACGATGACCCTGTTCTTGTGATAGATAAGCACCTACCAACCATTTATTTTTACAATAAACGAATGAGATTAGCGCAACCATCGTAGCAAAAACATAAGAGAAATTGCAATTTAGAAATAACTCAAAAGTGACCATCCCGAGCAAGTAAGGAAACCGTAATAAAAACATAAAAAAGGGAGAGCAATGTACATTGGGGCAACCCCAATTGCACATTATAATCAAAAGTTGGAATACCTCAACTGATGTGTACGAACAAGAGCAAACAAATATTGAGGCACCGTCAACTAACACATGAAGGTCAAAGTATCCACTTGCAATCCTTGGCGTGCAAGGTAGTCAACCACCCGATTTCTTTCCTACTAAATGTGAGAGAAATGAACGTAAATCCATTGAAGAAGCAACACAGTTCTAGTAATTGTATGTCGAGTATACGTCAGATCATGCTAACTCCAAGAGAGGAGCAACGACAACAATTGCATCCATCTCAGTCTATATATGTGAGGAAACATGTGTTGCAAGCTAAAGTTCGTGAACAAGTGCGTGCAACTCAACATCAAAACTGAAACAACCGTGAGAGAAGCACATAAACTAGCTGCCACCTGAAGATCCACATCAAAATTGACAAACAATTCAGGAACTTTTTTTATCTAAATACAATAGAGAACCACGTCCCAATATCATTCATTCTAAACCAAATTATTGGCTTCGGTCTACCCTACTTTATATGTATGTGACACGTACTTTCTCCACATCCACGTTACATTTAATTTAAATGTCATACTGAAATGGCAATAAAATAAAATATTATACTGTGAATTTCAAATTGACCTCTATTATTTTCTAAGTTGTGAACAATAATGACGCCCCCTTTCCTAAATCCCGATCTTCTTTAGATTTTTATTAGCTTCTTCCTCCTCCACACCGTCCTTCTTCAAACTTCAGCCCCCACCGGCAACTGTCGTCATTCTCTCGTACGCGTCCGTACAAATCAAGGTAAATTCCGCCCCCCCCCCAATCATCCCCTTATATCCTCCCCTGGTGCCCATGAAGTACGCTGCAAATTGCCTCCGGTTGACTATGCATTGCAACTGTTCGATAAAATGTCCCACTGATTTTTCCAACCTTTGATAGTTCGTGTTCAATTGGGTTTCTTTATTTTGTTCAGTTTGTTTTTGTTTGATTTCCTATTGAACGAAAAAAACAGAAAATTGAGATGTCTCTGAAGCTGCTTCTTATATAGTCTTTATTTGAAGGAGGAGTTACGTGATGCAATCAACTTATCTCGCGTTCCATTGATTTGTGAACTCAAATTATTCATCAAATTTGAGCTTAAGATTGTTTTGATCACGAAAAGGGTTTTGTTTTGTGGTGAAGGAGAGTGAACAATGGCTCTAAGACGTATGCTTGGATTCTCCGATGGAGAGCTGATGAGATCGGATTCAAAACCGTGTTCGCGGTTGATGAGGCACACTGCTGGCATTTGTTCAGTTGGAGGAGCACTGGGTTTCTGGACACTCTGCCGCTTGTACTATGGTTTGTCTTTATGTTGCTGTCATTGCTCAGCATATCTAGTTATTAAGCCTTTATTACTATTTGATGGGAAGAGATTGATATTCATTTCCATGTTGGTCCATTGCTCGCCTCTTCAGTTTCCATGTCATGTTCCCAAGGAAAGGAGAAAGTTTGCCATTTTTATTGTCATGTTCATCTTCATTCTTTAGGCCTTCTCACACATTGGTTGTGTTGTATTCTTGGAAGTTGAATGGTAGAGATGTATGATATGCCATAGTTGGACTGAGATACTTGCAGTGGTGTAAACATTCTTGTTAACATTGTCGCTAAGATGATTGAGTTGCAGAGCCTCTAAAGAACACTAGCTTCTTTGTTGTTGGAACAAAGGATTTGTTTATGTTTGTAAACACATTCAAGATTGAATAGAATATAATTTCGGGCTTTTTGTCTGCATTTCTTGTTCTTAGTTTTGTAACAAGGCACAAAGTGATTGTGTTACCAACTTTTTATAAATTGAGGTACTTATCTTGTCAAGTTTCAAGGGCCAAGAGGACACATTATCTGTAAATAGGATCTATATGAAGAATACTCCTAAGTTTGCATTTTTGTTGGATGCCTTTTGTGTCCTTTTCAACCGTTTATCTTGTCTTCTCCTACATGTTTAGGTCCTTTGTGATGACAAGATGCGCAGATGATCCCCATTGTCTTGGTCAGAGTAAAACTATGCATATGACACTCCATTTTTGAGCAATCAATGAATCATGAGTTTTACAACTTCCGGAAAAAAAAAGATCATGAAACTCTCGTGCAAGCTAGATTTTGTTTGAATTGCATTTTTCAGAGGTTATGTTTTCGTTTGGGAACCTAGTGGTGAATTAAGTTCCTTTGGTTCATGGCATAATTCAAGACTCCATAGTTATTTTCACACAATCACTTCTCAAATGAGTTGATTTACAATTGAGCTTGTTTTGATGGCAATGCAGGTCCTAGAATCACAGTTCCTCGAACTCTTAGGTGGGCTTCTTGCGGTGCTGTCTCTATGAGCACAACCACAGCTTTGCTAGTTCGTCTGTTCAGCCCTGAATGTGAACCCCAAAATATAGCTGCCTACGATCAGAAGAAGTAAAGTTGCTGGTGGCAAGGTGACCTATAGGTTTTTTATTTAATATATGAAGCTCTATGCTCTGTCAAGGGTGGTTCACCTCTATTTAAGACAAATTTATGAATTTTATGTCAAATTTACTTGATAGATGTTAGTGAAAAGAATAGCCTTTCATTCATGAAATGTTGATCTGTGATTTCTTCATTTCTTGTGATATT
>AYJT01042919.1:0-17971 GCA_001278415.1 Ocimum tenuiflorum
AGGATTATCGATGCAAAAAAGTGAGGGGATAAGTTGGGACTTTCCCATGATTTAATAATGTCAACGAAGTGCTATAAGAGAGTTCTCTATTTTCCGACAAAGTGGTAAAATTTTGCAATTAAGCCGACAAATCACAAGTATTGCTGTCGAGATATTTCACAAGAACTTGTTAGATTTTGATGTTTTATTGGGATGGTGCGGAACAAAATTTAATTTGAAGATTAATGCTGAAAACCTGACTCTTGAAGAGAACGAATCAAAAGGACTTATAACACAATTTCAGATGTCTAGATAATAAGAAGTATAGTTATCATTCTTCTTATAATCCATATGGGATGCAATATCACAAGTTTCTCGCAGCTAATCAGAGCACGTTGTCATGTTCTTACAGGTAAACACTGAAATCTATAACGTCAAATTTGAAAATCATTGTAATTAATAATGACTCGAAATCCTAGTTCACAACACAATTCACATGTGTTCAATCATAGTTTGCACTAGAAGTTTACGAAGTTTCTGTGATAATGGAAAGCCAAGAAAACAATGTGGCCGTGGATCAAAAAAGTGAAATGCTTTGCTACAAAAATCAAGCAACTACTATCCATTTATGAAGGGTAAAGTAGCAATGGCCCTTCACTTTGAAGTCTGCCACAAGATGAGCAATTGAACATGTCAACACTTCAAGCCAGGATTTATAGATGCAGGGTTGTCTCGATAGCTGTTCACCGAGGAACTGCAAAATCTATGGCATGCACAGACGAAGAAGGCCGAAATAAGTGGAAATAACATAGCATATATACAAGGGCAATCAGGAGAGTGAATGACTTTAAACTCACAATATTTTAAGCTATCACAACCAAAATCTGATACAATTGCAATACACAGAATTATGAGTGTTGCTGTGTGAAAATATCAGCTAACTTAGCTACTCCAATTCTCCTTAATCCAGTTAGATATAGTTGGGGACCGACGCCCTGTCTTGGCTCCTCTACATATTGATTATGGTATGCCGACAAAGCAATTTCCCCTGAATCTATACGTACCTTGATATAAAATACCTAAGGAGTAGACTATCATCAAAATCCAATAAGCAACCATTACAAACAACAATCATGTAAGAAAACCCCTTAATGGCAAATACTTTTTGAGTGAATGGAAATACAATACTTTTTATGCAAATCTCACCATTAACAGAAAGGAATTAACTTGCAACAAAAAGAATTTTGAGTAAATGGAGTTGTGTATCGTACATTACTTGCTTAGCATTTTACTGCATCAATGTACCAAGGCTGAAGCAATTCATCATCGTTTGAGAAAGCAATAGATGATGACAGTTAGCTATACTAAATCCATCATATCAAAATTCTCAATGCATCAATAATTCGCTATATTAAAGCATAATAAAAAAAAACCCAACCTTGAGAAAGCCAGCTCCAGCAGGATGTATCAACGGCGATATTGGATTTCAAGCGAGCAGCAGCAATGGCAGTATGAAGCGGAAGCATTGTTCCCACAACTGAAGCAATCCTTCAATACACCACTAGTTGTTAATCGTAACATAACCATAAAAACCTTATAAAATAATCTGCATAACATTAAATCCAAGTGCCATAACAATTTATGGGTTCGTCGTACCTAAAACAAGTGACGGGAAATTGGCTGGCTGGCGAAGATAGCGCCGAAGCGGATTTCTGATTTGATTTGGGGATTGAATTAGGGCGAACGCACAAAGACCTTCTTCTGATTATGGCGGCGAATCTGCCCGCCGACGCCATTGGAGCTTTCACCAAGTGCTAAATTTTGTAAAGGTGGAAAGTCTTAGGCCGCAATTTATTTTTATTTTTTATTTTTAAAAAATAGCACCTTCTAATTTTTAGCATTAACGCAGCACTAGTAAATGAATTAATATAGAAATAAAAATAAAAAACACTATCGAATAACATGAATTATCAGTCGGACCAATTTTGTTAAGAAAATTTATTTTTTCTATTATTTTTGTGGTTTAATTACTATTTTATAAATTTAACACTTTATTATTTACCGAAACACCACGCAAATATAACCGACTATAAAAGTTTATAACATGGACAGCGTCACTTCACTTTCTGATCGCGAATTTGGCAACGGAATCTGAAAAGTGGGAGGAAATGGCCTCCATCTTAGCTCGCAAATCCCTCTCTGCTTTTCGCGCTCGTCAGCTCGTAAGCCTTTTCTTCTGTTTTCTCCTCTAATTATGTTTCTTTTTTCGGTTTTACGCTCTGCCTCCCATGTGATTTCCTATTTTAATTATGAATGCCAGATTCGTTGGAGTTGCGAAACCATTTTGAGTTATTCTAGGTTTAAATTGATGAATGAATATGAGTTCCGTGGGGACGGAGTCTCCAATCATTTTTTCTTATCTTCTAGGGTTGGCACCTCATTGTATTCCATTTCTTAATTAGGATTATATTTGTAGCTGGAATCATTTTCAGTAAGGATTTTGTCATGAGAATCGTCGGACATATTTTATATCACGAAAAACATATATATGTGCCCTTTTTTGAAGGGTTTGCAAAATGCTTAATGCTACTTTCCAGCAATACATTTAAATCTTGTCTACTTATTTTCTTCATTGTTTTACTGTTGGATGGTGTTGCCTTTTGAAAATGTAGGCTCTGGCAGGGCAAACATTGAAGGGGTCTGCCCGTACTGGAACTATATGTGCTGATCGCACTTTCGCCACAAAGCATTCATTCTCTACCGACAAAGGTTTGCACTGCCTCCCACTGGCAGAATAATTTTTGTTGTGATTATCAGTTTTTGCAAGTGTTAATGGTCGACGAAGTAAAGTTTAATTATGTACTTCGGTAAAATGCAATTCACCCATTGAAATACGTATGAAATTGGATTTTCGTATTTGAACCTTTTAAGTTGAAACTCACCCACCCAACTCTTTTCCGCTGCTACTAGTGATGCAGTTATGGAACATTTGGTTGGCATGCTTTAATATAAAAGCGTTCCTACCTTTTCTTAAACAATATGTTGACAATTTGTATGTGAACCAAATCTGGGTCTATGAACAAGTTAGCAACATTTAGATGCTTGAGATAATTGTGGCAGCCAACTTTCCTTTTATGGGTTCTAATGTGGTCCTTGATTACTTTAGATGATAAAGAAAGAGAACAACTCGCAAGGGAGATATCTAAAGATTGGAGTTCTGGTAAATAAGTTTCCATATCTTATTATTTTGACCATATTCTCTCATTTGTGTCATCTACCTGCGTGTGTGATCTTTGTCATTTGATTCTGGTGCCTTGATATAGTTTTTGAGAGGAGCATAAACACTTTATTCCTCACTGAAATGGTTCGAGGTCTGATGCTCACGCTCAAGTACTTCTTTGAACCGAAAGTCACTGTATGTGTTTCTCCTCTCATTCTTCTTACTTTAATTTATGCACCAGAGCTTCCACGTAGTTTTGTTATCCACGCATGCATGTCTGGGTGGACTTATGAAGTTTTTGGCAATTGATGTGTACAAGGTCTCTTATAGGGGAAACTGAGCCAACCTTTTTGATGGTAGATAAATATTAAGATATTATATTAAATTATAGTTGATATTGAAGTTATTTCAGCTTATGATTTCATTTTATATTTGTTATTATATTCAAAGTTAAGATTTGAATCTTGCTTATCACATCTGTATTCATGTTCTACAATTCTTACTTGGGAGTTGAATTATGTTAGTGAGAAGTTAGGCTTATATATATATATATATATAGAGAGAGAGAGAGGGAGAGAGTCGTGATCAAATGATAAAAGACATTTTTTGTGATAAATACTAATGAATCTCGTCCATAGATCTGGCTTGATCAACGACTAGCATTAATTCCGTGTTTTTACCATTCAATATGCAGTCCGCGCTTATGTGTTATTCAGAAATTCAATTTGCTATTATGCAGTAATAAAAAATAGCATTATGTAAAACTAAACCGTAAACTATCAATGCATATATTCTACATAATATATTTTCAATTAACTGCATAATATTATATATTATTACTGCGTAATGTCAAATTGAATTTATGCATAATAGTGTTGTATACCTGTCGCTGCATAACACATAAAAGCGGACTGCATAATGAATGGTAAAAACGCCGGAATAATGTTAGCCATTGATCAAGCCAAATCTATGGACGAGTTTCGTTAGTATTTATCACATGGAATACACTAAGCCCCTAAATACGACTCTATATATATATATATCCTTTGGAATCAATGGTTTAGCTCTCTGTCTTGTGTTCCTCCGGGTATTCTTATAATCTAATCAGATTTAACTTTTATCATCACGCATCTCTCTACATCAGTTAGTATGTTGATTTATGTTAATAAAAAAGTTAAGATATTATCTCTTGATCTTTTCCTATTCTTTGGAATATAAGGTTTAGCTCTTTATCTTGTGTTCTATAGGGTATATTTAGAATCAACACTATTTTATTTTGTCGTCACGCTTGTCCCTGCATCACGTTTGGTCTCTCCCTACATGTCAGTTGAGTATTTTTTGATAGTTTCACTGGTGTGCAGATTAACTATCCTTTTGAGAAGGGTCCTCTAAGTCCTCGTTTCCGTGGAGAACATGCTCTGAGACGTTATCCCACGGGAGAGGAACGCTGCATTGCTTGTAAACTATGTGAAGCTGTAAGCAACTGATTTTACCCTGGTTTTCAATAAGTTCATTGCTAATTGCTTCACCAATCATTTAAAGACCTTATTAATGTGCAGCCTACCTGTTTAATTTCATAAAGTCTAGGCCGCATTGCAGATTTTTAAAACTCTGATTCTGCTTTGATAGACTTGTCTATAAGTATCTTTGTCCTCCAAGATACTAGTTATTGCTTCCTTATGGACTGAAGATTTGCCACATGAAGTGCATTATCTCTAGTTGATCCCACTTATACTTTCCCTCGCAGATCTGCCCTGCTCAAGCAATTACCATCGAAGCCGAGGAGCGTGAAGATGGGAGCAGAAGGACAACAAGGTAACTGATTTTGCTTCAATCCCTTTCGTCAAGAATCCGGCCCCTTCATCCACATGCATGCTACTTACGTATTCGAATGACAGGTATGATATTGATATGACCAAGTGCATATACTGTGGTTTTTGCCAAGAAGCATGTCCTGTCGATGCCATCGTTGAAGGGCCCAACTTTGAATTTGCCACCGAGACTCACGAGGTTTCTTTTAATTCTGCATTGTGCCAAGTTATTTATAATGGGAAAGTTATAAACTAATTACAAATTTATGCTTATAATAGGAACTTCTGTATGACAAGGAGAAGCTACTAGAAAACGGTGACCGGTGGGAAACTGAGATTGCGGAGAACCTCCGTTCTGAAAGCCTCTATCGCTGAGTAGATTAGCCCCAGAGCCTCCAAGCGTGGACTTGGATATGTTATTTCTCCAATGCTTAAATAAAGGGTTGAGTGTTTATTGTATTGTACCTCTTGTTGGCAGCTTTTTCGAATTCAAGAAAACAAAACATATATAAAGTCCAGAGTTGCTATTTTTGCTTCAGAAAGCAGTATTGATGTTTCCCTGTAGTTTGAGCAATTATTTGCTGCAACTAGTTTATGTGTGGGAGCTGTTTGTTATGCCTAAATCTTTGGCATATTTGAGACCATAAATTACGGCTGATTCTTTGCCGAATTCAAGGGAAAATATGCTTATGTATCTCTTCTAAGAGGCTTGAGATCTTCCACTTGTTCCACTTTCTATTTCATTTTAAAAATTTTATAATTTTTAAATTTTTTTTTTGTAAAATAATAATTTTTTATAACTTAGAATAATTTTAGAAGTTCAACAATATTTTTACTCAATTAAATTTTCAATAAGATTTTTACTCAACCGAATTAAGGTATATAATAATTTTAATATTTAATTTTTAGTTAATATTCATTATTGAAGTTGATTAATTCATAATTAAATTTTGTGATTTTTTGAAATTCAAATTTTTGTTTATAAATACTAATTAGAGTGTATTATATAATAATTAATTTTTATTTTTGTAATATCTCTTATAAAAATTAAAATTAATATATTTAATTGTGGAATAGGAAGTGGAACACGATTCGGGAATAGATGATCCAAAGCCCTTCTAAGATGAGTGTTATTAGGAAACTATGTTCTAATATTTTTTGTTCTCAAATTATACTCTCTTAATTTTTGTCACAGTAATTAAATCTTTGGCCAATAGAAGTAACAAAAGTAATTTTTTTTTGTTTTAATTCATGTATTTTCGTGTGTATTGTGCATATTTATGTTAATAAGATGGACATATAGTATTGGGTATATCTTATTATGTAAAGATGCCTACAACAAACAAAAATGTCCACCATTGTAATAAAACTAATCCAATATTATGTAAAATGTTGTATGAGTTCACCTATAAATAAGAGTTGATATTTCATTACAAATCTCTTTTAATATATGTGTGGATGAAATGCGAATATAAAGGCAGACTAAGATCATATTGCGTTCGTAGTATATTTTTTTAATTAACAGCAAAGCAAACGATGTTTATTATGCATAACACATACAATGATGCGCATTATCAAGTCACAATTTATATTTTATATGCACTTTCACAATGGAATCAGATAAGAAAATAAAATAATAAAATCAGCGGGGCGGATCGCAGCCCACCCGGATTCTAAGTGGGTCGGGTACATATTTCAGTTCCCTATTGAACCCGCATTTCGTATTCATCGTGTCGCGGCGGCGCCACTGCTACTGCTACTCAATCTTCCGCCTTTTCATTTTGCCGCCGCCAATTATCAATGGCCGAAGAAGCCGAAGATGCCGTGCTAAGGTATCTCCAGCACAATCCGGAGATACCAGATTCCGGAGTATTCGCACAGGAGAAAGGAATCAACCATGATGATATCGTCAACATCATCAAAAGTCTCAATGGTTTTCGCCTCGTCGATGCTAAGGTTATTCTACTCCTCTCCTTGATGTTGCAGCATTCTCTTTTATCCATTTTTGGTTGTTTCAGTGCGTAGTATATTTGGATGAAGCGATATAAGTTGACCTACTAGTGCTGTCTAATCATTTAAGTGAAGTTCGTGTTGAAGATGAATGCGATTGAGCTGATGGGGAATGTGATTGTGCAGGATATCAAGAGGGAGAAATGGCTGCTATCTGAGGAGGCTCAGCGATATGCTCAATATGGATCGGCTGAAGTTCTACTTTTTGAAGCCGTGCCACCAGAGGGTACCACGAAAGCTAAGTTGCAGGTAATTGGATGGTTTAGAACGTGTACTGTGTATCAATTTGCTTAAGAATAATATGCCTTATTATTTGATGCTGTTTTTGCAGGAAATCTTGAAGTCAAAATTGCCTGCGGAGCTTGATGTATGCAACTAAATCTTGTTTTCTTCATTATATTTTTGGATTAGTTAAGGACTCAAACTGAATGTATATGTCTGCATGTATGCTCTTCTTTCCCCCTCTTCAGTGTGGCTGTCAGGTGGTTTATTGCTATATTTTTATGCAGTATGTGTATACCTTTTCAAACTCAACTTATCAACAGAGATTGCATTAAAGTGGGAAAACTAGTTTTTATATGTTTTATATATGCATTGCAAAATACAATACCTGCTATGAGTTATCATTTATTTATTTATATGTGGAATGTGACATTTGGTTTTCGTGCTTTATATTCTACACTTCAACCTTCTCATTACATAGATGAATTTTCAGCTCCAACCACATGATACTCATGAATGGTAACCTGCCTCCCAAAACACAATCAGCTTCAATTGCATGCTGCATTTCAACTTTTATACCTTCAATGCTGAGTCATGGTTCAACTTTTATACCTTCAATGCTGAGTCATGGATGGGTCTAGTTAAATATTTATTCCTCCATAGAAATACACATGTTGATTATTATTATTATTGTTATTGTTGTTATTATTATTATTATTATTATTATTATTTTTTTACACAGGACAAGGCTAAGTCTTTAATATACGATAAAGGGTGGGCACAGGCCATGAAGAACAAATGGGTTGCATTGGTAGATTCTCAAATATCAAGGAAGGTAATGCTGATTGTGCCTTGTAATCAGGTTTAGCTGAAATGTCTCGTTGGAATGTGTTTTCATTGAATTTATATATGCAACTTTTGCCTGTCTTACAAATTTTACAGCTTGTTAATCCGTGAAGTGTCCTCCTGGGAAGGATACTTCATTTTATACAAATGTGTGTTGCACACCCTTTCCTTCAATGCGTTCCAACTTATTTTATTTTCTGATTCTTCAGTTCAAAAGTGCCCTTGAATCATGTTCAATTTGAACATTTAATGTGTGATATTGTGGAACTTGCATCAACGTGAATGTTGAAATCTTGTCGTCTAGATAAAGAATGCATTATATATTTGTGGTCTTTTGCAGTTTGTTAACAATGACCTCAAATATGCACAACGCTGTCAATCTGGGGCTCTTTTGCCCTTGAAAACAGTCCATATATTCAAGCCATGCAGACTTCTTTTTATATCAATGGTTTTTGATATAGGTCAAAAAAGTTGAAGACAGAGTGAAAGACCTGCTAATACGCATTCAGAATGGGGAGGTGTGCAACTTATTTTGTTGCCTTTCTTGGTTTCCTCCTTCCGTTGTTAGCCTATGCATCCTTCTGTGATTATGTTATGAAAGCACACCTATTGTACACATGAGCATGCATTGCTTGGATTTGGAGATTTATCTATCATTTTCAATGCAATTTGATCAGACTATAAAAGCTTTGGAATATGGTTTACGAAAATAAATTGAAAATTTTATAAAATTATCATGCAGACATCAAGGATTGAGGATATTGCTCAGATCAGTCTTCCAAAGAATTCCAATTGAATTATTCTAATGTTGATTTGTGCAATAAACATGGCTGTATCTCATTTGGAATGCAGCATTTTTTCATATAATCTCATCAGATTAACAAACATGGCTATATTTTTTGTTAAAAAATATCCAATTTGGCAGTACATCCATTATCTATCTCCTCATCTTGATCATCACATTTCTGGGAACTTTTAATCCAACAGAATTGAAGTAATAATGGTTGATCATAGGAATGTCAGGGTAATGTCTGTGGAGTCCATTGTAGTGTATATGGTGCTCCTTGCACCCGCTCTTTTTTTATGCATTATGAATTAAAATTTGTTGTTTGGTGTCTGTATTGATCTCCTTTCTATGATATCAACTGATATGGCTCAATATACAGGCTGTTGATGCTAAGGATATTGATGCTCTCAAGAGAAGAAAGCTTATTAGTTCTCAGTAATAACCTACCATTGTCTTTTTTGCTTCTTTGTTATATTTTTGTTGTTTCATAGATATTCTTTTCCTGTAAATAGTTTGTGTTTTTTTTTTTCAATTTGTATCTATTTGTTTCAATAAGGATATGGAAAGGCTATTCGGTAAAGAAAGGTCCTGATTATGCTCCTAAGAGGAAAAAAGCGGCTACTGATTTAACTCGTGAGAATCTTCAGAGGTAATAAATTAGCTTTTTCTTTGGCTTGTAAGATAAATAGAGTTGTGAAACTCATTGCAACTTATATTGTAGATTTGATGGTTAGAATGGAAATTTAATATATATAATTTTACAGAGAGTTGGAAAATGTATTTATTCTGACACGGACAGAAAAATGCACTTTGAGCTATGAAATTATTCTGGGATGAAATATGATTGGATGTATGACATGTTAAGGAAAAAATCCATAAAATCATCAGTTTCCATCCTTTTCTTGTATTTGAGGATGGCCTTTTTATTTGAAGTCCATTTTCTTTTGTTTTCGTTTTTTCTTGTTAAAATTTTCAATTCAAATGGTACCGTACAACATGCATAATTGTGCTTTTGGCTTATATTTTTTCTGTTTTCTAAAGGGATGATTGGAAGGATATTGAGTTCAAAGAATACAACTTCCTCGCAAAGGGCCAACCAACTGAAGGTGGCTGCCTTCATCCGTTACTCAAGGCATGGTTATAGTGCTTTTTTATATAATTATTATAACTGATTTCCTGTAGTATTTTCCTGCTCCTGATGCTGCTCCATAACTAGTACGCTTAAATGTTGGGACCGGAATAACATTATATTGGATTATATTTCGTCAAAAAGTTTTCTTTCGAATCTCTGGCTAGGATGCTTGTCAAGAATGTTTTTATGGTACAATGATAATGCATAAAGACTCAATATATTAATAAAGTATTTTATATCCTGTCAAGCACAACCCCTTCTTTTATTTTATCTCTAAAAAGTTCCATGGAGAGTCCCACAACTAGTACCCATCCACTTCTTGTGTGGGATTATCATATATACTTTATGATTGCATATTGTAGAGGAACTATAGATTTTGGCATTTTAGTAATCTTGCATGACAGCATGAGAAAAATGTTTAAAATATGATTTGGTTCTGTGATAATTCCATCTCCTATGATGTGGTCATCTATGATATTTAATTTGTATGAATATTGGTTCTGTTTCTGTATTTCACTGATTACAAATTCTGATTTTATTTTCCTGCAGGTCAGACGACAGGTTCAGATGATATTTCTCCAAATGGGGTAAGGATTGGCAACTTAGCAAGGAGACTAATCTTAATATATTATACTTGCTGATTCTTCATTCATGACATGCAGGTTCGAAGAGATGCCGACCAACAATTTTGTGGAGAGCAGGTATATAATCTCTCTCATCTAATTATATTGTTGAGGATTTAGTTAACCATAGTTCTAGGTTATCTGTTTTTCAGTTGACTATAATTAAGAGATGTATGAGAACCGCAGAGATCATCAGCTTTTTAGGTCCCATAGTATTTTAGATTTTGCTTTGATCAATTAATAAGAGTTTATGTACTCTCTCAGTCTTATTTTGGCTCATCATCACTTAATGGTGATAATTCATACCGACAAAGTTCATGCCTCGTCATAAAAACAAATTGAAAGAGAACAATGTTCTGGCTCCTTCATTGTATTGTTTGCTTTCATGAACAATTAATTGTAGATGCAAAGTCAATAAAAAAGCGCAGCTGCTATCAAGTATCAACGCTGAAAGTTGTTGCTTGGTTTTTGCAGCTTCTGGAACTTTGATGCACTTTTCCAGCCACAACAACACCCAGCTCGTGATTCACATGATACATTCTTTCTGAAAGGTTGTTGGAATCTCGTAATTTTATCTTGTCTCTTGGTATGCATTTCAGTTTTCTTATCATTGTTGATGTTTACAGTGCCTTCAACCACAAATAGTCTGCCTGAAGATTATGTAGAACGAGTTAAAGGAGTTCACGAGTCTGGTGGTTATGGATCCCGGGGGTAGGAAGTGGATAATATGAAGACATAAATAGTACTATTCCCAACCCTGATGCAAGTAACTGCTTTCTTTTTGTGCTAGGTATGGGTATGACTGGAAGAGAGAGGAGGCAAACAAGAATCTTCTGCGGACTCACACAACTGCTGTTTCCTCCAGGATGCTGTATGCACTTGCCCAGGTTAGCTTTTCTTGGCCTTGTATCCTAGTTATCTTTTACTAGGGATTTGTGTGTTTTGTTAGATAAGGGTGGATTGTTAGAAGTTGCTCAACACTTTAACTCTATCTAGTGTTTAATTTTCTTGATTTTTAAGTTGGACAATAACTGGGTGGTATATGTCCCACCTATGAAGGTGAGATATGATATGTCCATCCCCTTCTTGTTAGTACATCAAATAAAAATGAAACGTATTTGTCAATCGTGTCCACCTTTCAATCCACACACAAAAAAACAATATCATCTACCAAACTACAAATATGTCAAGTAAAGAAATCCTAGTAATGCGTGAGTGCATTTTTCTATTTTTGTCTGCTATGTAGCCATGGCTAAACTTTTTCCCGATGTGGGAAAACCTTTTTGAAACACTTCTATGGCTCTCATGTGTAGACACGCCCAGCTTGGTGCATGGCAGGATATTTTTTCCTTGTTAATTTCTTTGCTTGCATGTACTTTCAATTTGAAGAATATTTCCCGCAGGGACCTTTCTTTCCAAAAAAATACTATTCTATAGACCGTGTTTTCAGAAATGAAGCCGTTGATCGAACTCATCTTGCGGAATTCCACCAGATAGAAGGTATTGTTTTTGGATATCTATGTTCAGTTCCATGTTTAAAAAGTCATACTATGTTCAGTTCCATGTTTAAAAAGTCATACCTTAACAATCATGTTTTGCATTTTGGTGCTAGCTGGTAGAGAATATTGTATTCACACACGTCACTTTTATAGACTTTAAGTTTTGACACGTGAAAATATTGATAGGCTTAGTTGATGATGCACAATTATCTATTCGTTCCTTTTGAAACTTACACTGCATTGGTATTGTGAGACATTGTCAAAGTTGAAATTTTAAATATTATTGTCCTTGGTGACATCATTCTTGTGAGTGCTTCTATTTTTGTTTCACGAGGTAGTTGGATCATCGTGTTCTTATGCCAATAATTTGCATAAATTAGCACTGCATTTCTTGTTATGTCATTTATAGAACGCCAAGTTGTGCTAATGAAATAAGTATGACTCAATGTTCTTTTTCTGGAAATTAGAATACAATATATTTAAATCTCACCGCAGATGTCTCCATTGAAGCTTGAACCTGCGTTTTAACCACTTGCGCCCCAAGCTGGGGACAAAATTGTTTTTTATTGCTGAGAAATGTCATGTAAATGCTTTACTGCTTCCTCAAAACTGTATTCTTGTGGTGGTTAGGGTTAATTTGTGATCGTGGTCTTACTCTTGGACACTTAATTGGAGTTCTTCATGACTTCTTCTCTCGGCTAGGTAATTATATCATTGGAGTTCAATTCCTCGGCTTACATAATCCAAATTCATACGGGTTAGTGGCGTTTTGATACATGGGTAGTTCCATCTTCTAAATTTCAGGGATGTCTAAGCTTAAGTTCAAGCCTGCCTACAATCCTTATACTGAACCCAGCATGGAGATATTCAGGTGGTGATTAAAAGAAGTCCTCCTATAAGGGTTGTGGTTCACCATTAATGCAAGCTAATGAAATGTTTTTCGGTCAGTTATCACGAAGGTCTGAAGAAATGGGTTGAAGTTGGCAACTCGGGCATGTTTAGACCGGAAATGTTGCTTCCGATGGGACTTCCAGAAGACGTTCAGGTGATAGCGTGGGGTCTTTCACTTGAGAGGTAACCAACACTTTCATCTCCACTAGTTTCACTCCCTGAATATTAACTATAAATCATTCTTACATTTTTGGTTTTGTAATTCATCATTTATGTTTTCTTGCGGCTGCCATGATTTATTGGAATACATTATTGCTTTGTTTTTCTTATATTTAAACTTTCTTTACCAGACCCACAATGATACTTTACGGAATTGACAACATCAGAGATCTCTTCGGCCACAAGGTAAAATGTCCTGCTTTTTTGTTTACTACTAAGGCCAGGGATAAGCTAAGATAAATTAAATATAGGATGGGATGAATATAGCAATCATCAATTTACTTCATTGATGAGATCAAGATCGTGTCTTGGTGAATCACACATTTCGTTCACTTTTGAGGAATCCCTAGCAAGATTAGAATGCTTTATTACTGAGTGATAATATCATCTGACCTCCAAGTTGAGTACACAAATTGATCACATAACCAAGTGATTTTTTAAGTAATGGTTTTTCATCCATCGAATTATGCTCTGGATCTCATGTTTTGTGTAACCGTACCTATCAATGAAAGTAAAGGAGCATTAAGGTTAAAACTCTTACATCCTTGTATGGTTTCGTGTTACGGTTTTGCAGGTGGATCTTGCTCTCATGAAAAGGAACCCAATATGTCGCCTTGGACTTCAGCCGATGAAAATCGTCAGATAGTTGGGGGTGCCACATTGGGCTGACTTGAATACTTGTATTTCATCAGCTACAATTTGTTCTGTAGCATTTAGCAATACATTAGACGTTAATTTTGTTTTTTAGATGGTTGACTTGTGTATCCCAGTTTCATTCTGATCAAATGCTTGTTTATACGAAATTTCAACTCGAATTTTGTTCGTTATGCAGAATATAGGTTGCTATATTATTTTCTGAAATTTGACCCTTCATATTATATATCACATATAATTTATTGTGAGAATTCATCTCTTATTTTGTAGACTGTTTCTTTTGCTTTTTTAAAATTTGTTACTGGATGGACTTTGCTAAATGAATGGCATTTAGAGGAGTATTATTTGCTGATACAATGGACTGTAGAACCTTGTGCTTCATACTAACTAGAACTACATCCTACAAATCTACACTTTATAAAATTTTATTTTTGCATGAATTTACTAATTTATTTTAAAACAATACAAGCATATACTATTGGGTGTTATTTTGTAAAAATTATATAAAACAAGAGAAATTGAAAAATTAAATAAAGAAACTTGTTTTTCCTTCAATCAAAAACTCAACAATGTGGTAAGGCACTTTAGAAAGATATAATATATTAGTTGTGCGAATCCATTTTAGATCTTGGCCGATTCACTGAACTGCATATAAATTGCTCTTTCTACAACTGGGCCGCCTTCTCCTTCTTCTTCATTCGGGAGGTCGCAGGTTTCTCTCTCTCCCTCTCTCTCTCACACACACGCACACACATAAGGCACACAGACAGTTTTCTACTTCATATCTCGGAAGAATTTTTTGGACTGCGCTTTCCTAGGCGTTCGTGGTGTATGGTTGGTTGTCGTCTGTGCTTGCCCATAAGCTGTTCTATGAAATGTCTGAAACACTGTTATTACCCCTTTTACGTTGGAGTGTTTTCGTAAATAGGGAGAAGAGAATTTCGGTCCTCAATTTTATCATCTCTTAACCACGCCTTTTTAGGTTACCTGCGTCGACTTCAAAATTTTAGCTTAATTTCTGTTCCTGTAGGATTTATATTTCGATTTCAGCTATTTGCTATTAGCATCAATAAATTCAGGATGCTTGACATTTTATTCATCATCTTATGTGACCTGTTATGTTTCGCTGAACCAGATTCTGTATTGCTGCATACTAAGCAAACATCATGAATGCCGTTGCATGTATATGTAGAAGATTAAGTATCAGGGAGCTGATTCCGAATACACCTGTGTACAATTCTGCTTCTGGTATGAACTTATTCGTCTTTTACGCAATCATTTTTTCTTGGATAGGAATTAACCTATAATGTACATCATCTTAAAACCATAGAGGTATCTGGAGAGGGACTGAGTTTGGTGTTCAGACGATGGGCTAGCAAGAAAACCGCAGGATCCACGAAAAATGGCCGTGACTCGTTGCCTAAGAATCTTGGTGTCAAAAAATTTGGTGGAGAGGTGAGAGCATGAAGGGTAGAAATGTTCAATATGAAACTTCCTACCAATTATGCATCTTTTTTTCAGTTAATGTAATTATTATATGGTTAATGTTGCAGAGAGTGATACCCGGAAACATCATTGTTCGTCAAAGGGGCACGCGTTTCCATCCAGGAAACTACGTTGGCATGGGAAAAGATCACACCCTTTATGCGTTAAAGGAAGGATGTGTTAAGTTTGAGCGTAACAAGCTGACTGGGCGCAAATGGATTCATGTTGAGCCGAAGGAAGGTCATGAACTGCATCCAGTCTACGCGAATGCAAAGCATGATGCTGCTAAGATGGAGGCGGCGGCTTAACTTGGGTTCTCATCATCACATGGTAATGCAAGCTTTATAATGGTATATGACATTGTCCATTGATTTGAATGTTGCTGGTGAAATAGCTTGCTAGACATTTTGAAAGCCAAAGCATGTTTATGTTTTCCTTGAGCTTCTGATTTTTCGGATGTTATGTGCTGTGATGGACAGCAGTGAATGGTGTTATGCTTGAAAGGATGGTATTCTTTTGGGGTTGAAATAATGCAATTCACAGTGTAGAGATTCCACTTGTTTTCTTTTATTTGTGTGTTTTAATCATATTTGTTCTATTTTCTGTTATGGATATCCATGAGCCTTTGCCCACCTCGGTTGCTGCAAACAGGGGTGTTCAATGTTTGATCGAAACCGGCCATTTCGCCTTGCACCGTCATATTTTATGATGCTATTATAAAATTAATAATATTACATAAATGCTTTTATCATTTTGTTGTTATATATTCTTTCAATAATATGTTTGTGAATTTTGTGTTATGTACAATATTTTGATATTAAGCTCTCATTTTTATTTTTTATGTTTGACGAAATCTATATCGCTAGTGATATGATAAATTGGTTTCGTTGAAAGCTTTAAGTTTAATAGTCAATATGGAAAAAATAAATAAAGTTGGGATAAAAATAATTATGTGAGCACAAAGTATACGCTTTTTGAAATATACTTTAGATCAATTATTTTACTTGAAAGTTGTTCCAAAACGATCAAATCGGATTGTATTAATATGATTTAGCCTTTTGATTCCTAAGAATTTGTGAAATTTTTAAATTACACCTTGATTTGATTGATACTTTGCTTTTCAAACCTACCGAATCATACTCAATTTATAGTAGAACTTCTTTAAATTAATAAACTCTCTTAAATAATAAATTTTTTGGTTTTAACTTGGCCAGTGTAAAATTTCATCAAATTCGATAAGATAATAATATAATAATTTTTTGGAGATCTTCTTTATAAATATAAGGGTCCCATCAAAATTATAAATTAATAATTCATAAATATTACAATTACTAATATGGTAACTTGCTAAAATACGAAACATTATTTAAATTCAAATTTAATTCAATTTCATCTCTAATTTTTTTAGTTGCAACCACAAATTCTAATGTTGAGTTCTCAAATTGCAATAAGAAATTGTAAAGAGTTGTTGCTACGTTCAATATTTTCTTTTGTTGCTACGTTCAATATTTTCTTTCGCTTGACTAGTTCAAGTGGTGGTGTATCATCTTCAACTTCATCATTAGTAGCCACAATTTTCTCTAAATTTTAAATTTGTAACTATTTGTCATTTTCAATTGGATAATCCAACAAATTATTGACGTCCATTATATTGCGATAGCATATCGTTGATCATATTTTCAAGGTCATTTTGAGTTGAGAAATTTTCTTTTAATTAATAAATTATTAATTTATCGATGTAGTAATCTTTCTTTAAATCAATAAAATTTCATAGTCCCAAAAATATTGATTTATAGAGGTTTTACTGTATATAATTTGCTTTGTTTAGTTTCAACAAAACTTTTTTTGGCTAATTTGATTTGTAAAATTTCAAAATTGCACCTATTAATTTGATCGATATTTTACCTTTTAAACCGATGAAACATCATCTTTGACACTCATGGATGCAAACATTTGGCCATTATTTCCCTTTTCATTGTGGATTTCATTATTATTATATTCCACTGCCACTTTAACCCTCACTTCAAATTATTAATTTGAGATTGCCAAAATGTAGAATGGCTAAAATTAACCCGATTTACCACCATAATCCATTCCCCACTATTATCACATACTCAGGTTCTTTTAAACTATAAACAAACTATTAAAACACACACACACACACACACATCCCTCAATTGGATATACCAATGAATATGAATCAAAATATTCTTATCAATCACAACAATATGGTTTTTAAAACTGGATTTATATAGTGAAAAAATTGTAGTAGCAATTTACACTTCATCAAAAAGGATTGATAATAAAGATACAAATTACACAGACAAAAACATTGTGGTTTATGTCTAGGCAGAATAAGCCTCTTCAAACAGAACCAGAACTAAACCTAAACCTGCAAACAATCGGTCTCACCTCCATTTCCTGCTCAACTACCATCAATAAAAACTTCAAAAAATCAAAAATCAAAATATTGGCTTGCCACCCCTACCAGAAGAGAATTTACAGGCAAACCCTAGCACCGACACACCCGAAAAATCGCCACATTATTACCAAAAGAATCAACAACAATCACCTCCAACCTAATCCCCAACCG
>AYJT01042937.1:0-35468 GCA_001278415.1 Ocimum tenuiflorum
TGAGGTTAGATTAGATTTTATTTTAATGTTTTAAATAATATATATTTAGTTAATTTAAAAGTTCTTTTTTAAAAATTTGTAATGTACAAAATAATGTTGTTTTATATAAGGTGTAAAAAGATAAAGTGAAATACACATTGCGTGTCATGTGGATTTAACGGGAGTGAGTCGGCATGTTTTAATACCATCAATAAAGTAGGATACATTTTCATAACGGAATGAAAGTGTGATATTTTTCCCTAATGGAAATCATATGGGGCCAAAACTTGTAGAGTTAAATACTGTTGGATAGATATCCTAATTTTTCAAACAAATATAATCCATGTTACATGCCACGTCAGGTGCCGCATGAATTTAATGGGTGAGTAAGCGTGTTTTTAACACTGTAAATACTGTTGGATAGAATATCACGAGAAAATATTTGTGTGAGATACTTTTCCCTCACTGAAATAATGTGAGATAAAACTCCTAATTTGCTTAAAGTAGGATATATTTTCCAATTTTCCGTTTCCATGGCATAACATAATTCTAAAATTTGATTTATATATAATGTTGAGGCTCAAAATCTTCATCAACATATTGAAGTCTAAGTACAGTGGTAAGTATAATAAATCTTTTAATAAATTTGTTATTTATAAGAAAAGAATGAATTTGAATAAATAAAATATTTTTGTGCTTATAAAAGAAAAATAATAATTATTTAAATTTAAATCTATATTTAGAAAGTCCGTTAAGGCTCGATTAAGTTGGTGAACATCCAAGTATTCGATAGTAAAGCTCGATTCGATGTTCAACGAATCAAACTTGAGCACAACACTACTCGACTCGATTCGATTACACCCCTACCTGCAAACGACTCGGAGAAGCAGTCTTAGAGGTATGAATCGAGGACCAGAGGCCTGGCCGAAAGACTCAAAGACAGTGTTTGAGGCAGAATTCCAATAGCTGGACCCAGGAGACAAAAAGTGGTTCAAGCTCGAGGCACACAAAGGCCCCTCGTCGAAATAAAGCACCCAAGTGTTATGCACAATTGTCACTGTTTTATTCATCTCTCATGCACTTGATACACATAGTCATGTTTTTAGCCATTGCCGATCACTATTCGATCAAAATTTCATTGCATTCGTTGTAAATACCCTTTTTTGATCAATATATTACACGTCTCGATCAATCTAGGGGACGTAAAACATTCCTGGGCAACCGCTGTGTCGATTCTATCTTTGATTCCTTCGAGTCTTTGATCTGTGAATCAAAATCATCCTCAGCACATAACATTTAAATTATTAATTCATATTTCAAATTTCCATCATGTCTTTGAGAGAATGAAAAACTATAAAATTAAATGATTTAATTGATCCAAATAATTGACCGACTAATTTGCAACTTCTATTGAGTCAAACCCAGATTGCATAATTTTAATACCGTTATATTATCTTTAATACACTTGAAAAGTGTAATTTTATCCATTGGCATGAAAAAAAGAAAATCCACTGTCTATCTTCAAAGATGCACACTGTATAAGTCTAGTTTTATATAATAGTTTATAAATTATACAAGAGGGAAATTATATTTAGTTCATAACATTTACTCCCCTTTCGTATCATCATCATGAATATGGATCAAATAATCCATTCAGAGATTTTTTTTATGTCGGATTTAATACAAAAATTGCGAAATTAATCCACGAATTTCTGAATTATGCCCAACGGGAACACAAAAGGCAGAGATTAATTCGACGCAAAATTAAAAGCAGAGATTGTTTTGAAATTCAAAATAAACTGCGGGGCCCACAAAAAGACGAAGCTAGATACCGAAACGCTCTTTTGGACGCTTTCCCTCCCCGTATTTAAAGGAGAATCCATTTCAATTTCATCATCGTTCCCTCTTTGTAGATTTGATTTAGTTTGATTTGATTCAAAGACGAGCGTTACCGTAATTTCCCTGGCTTTTACTTCTCTCCACACAAAATATCTGCCTGCAGTCATTCTGTTGCGAGTTCGGATCGGTATGTCGTCGTTCCTGTTTGATTGCTTGCGTCATTCTGTACTCTCAGTTGTTCTATTGTAGTTTCGTGGATTATTGGTTAGAAATGCGCTTTCTCTTCTTTGGAATTATCTGTCGTGTGGTTTCTGGAGGATGGGTTTCTGTTACGATGCCATTTTCTCTGTAGCTTTTGCTTTTGCCCCTGCTCCGATGTTTGTTTGTTAATTTTCCAAGGAATTTATGCCTGCTTATATCCTATATTACATAGTTTATGAAATGGCATTGTTTGTTCTCCGATTAACCAAAATTCGCCAAGATTTAGTTGTCAAACTGTTAGCTGTTATTTTCGAACTGAATGATGTAATCAGAACTTTGCAATCACCGAAACATATTTCTTTCTGTTATTTAGCCCCTTGTATCTTTTTTGTGGTTTTTACCTATTGTTGTTTTATAGGCTTCTCATTCACGACGAGTCTACTGATCGACATTTGCAAATGGGAACAACTTGCGGTTCTCTTTTGATTGAACTAAAGGTGATCTTACATAATATTGTCTTGTATATCTTGAGTGTTGTGCATTTATGGAACTCTGTTGCCTGACACACACATTTTCTTTTTGACAATCAGAAAATATGGGATGAAATTGGAGACGATGATGATGAGAGGGACAAAATGCTTTATGAACTTGAACAAGAGTGTCTGGAAGCATATAGAAGGAAAGTGGATGAGGCCAACCGTTCAAGAGCTCAGCTTAGGCAAGCGGTTGCTGATGCTGAAGCACAGCTTGCAGACATTTGTGCAGCATTGGGAGAACGACCATCTCAAATAAAGAAGGTCAATATACATGGAAAATGAGAAGTAAAAGAAGTCAAATTCAAAGGCTTCTTATAATGGTAGTTTTCAGATACCTGTATGTGATTTATAGCAATGATTTGCTGTTTGGAACAGAGTTCTGGAGGCCTGAACCAAGAGCTGGAGACAATTATGCCTCAACTAGAAGAAATGATTGACATAAGAAATGAGAGGAAGAGCCAATTTGCAGAAGTTCTGGAACACATTAATAGCATCTCCATGGAGCTTTCTGGTTTCACGGAAAGTAGCCTTGACGTAATGTGTATTGATGAAAGTGACTTGTCATTAAAAAGATTAGATGATCTACGTAGTCAGCTGCTTTTGCTCCAAAAAGAAAAGGTGTTCTTCTCCTTCTCCACCTATTCTAGACAGTTGTACTTAAATCAACATTGAAGCTAATTGCTTAGTAGAAATATATGATAGATAGTAATGTGATAATAATGGATATCTATAGTATACACCAATATAGAAAATACTTCATGATTTAGTTTCTACTAGCAGGAAGATCCACAGGTTAAACCTTTGGGTCAATTAAGCAACATTATGAACGTAGGTTTCAGTTTTAATATCTTGTTTGAAAGCATATCTCGTGGTGTCTGGAGCCATCTTCTGCAACTGAGTCGATGCTGATTTTACTTTCTTATAAAATTCACTTAATTTTCGTGCAGGATGAACGGATAAAGCAGCTGGTTGACCTATTGAATGTTGTGAATTCTCTGTGCTTGGTTCTTGGGATGGATTCCAAATCAACAATTTGCAGTGTTCATCCATCTTTAGATGGCACCTGTGAGAGAAATATAAGTGCAGATACAATACAGGGCTTATCTGCTGCGATCTGTAGGCTTAAGAATGTTAAGTTGCAGCGCATGCAAAGGGTACACTCATTTCAATTCAACTTCCTCCAAAGCTATTTTTCCTCTCGCTTATCAGTTGCTTTTTCAGCTTCAAGAACTCGCAATGACCATGGTAGAACTCTGGACTCTGATGGATACACCGGTTGAGGAGCAACAAATGTTCCAGAATGTCACGCGTACTATTGCTGCTGCAGAAGATGAAATAGCTGAGCCCAACAGTTTGTCGTTGGACACAATCAACCATGTACTGCTATTTTCTGTCTCCCTTCCATATTATTAATTATTAAGTAGTATTTATAATGCATCCCCATTTTCTTGTCATTCCCATATGCCAATGTTGGTAGGATGTTTTTATAATAGATAATGATGTACATACAAACATTTCTTGTACTTAGGCTGAGGCAGAAGTGTTGAGACTGCAAGATATGAAAATGAGCAAAATAAAGGAAGTAATTTGGAAAAAGAAAGTGAAATTAGAGGAAATATGCCATGGAGCGCACATGATTGTTGGACAATTTGGGGAAGATTTCTCTCTAGAATCTATTGAATCAGGTATGGCTCATTTAAAAAAAATAAACTGTTAACAAGCTATGAGTTTTAAATTTTAGATTGCCTTCAAATGATCAATGGCCAATTTCACTCCCCTCCCCTTCCCTTCCCATCTCTCAATCCTGCAGGGGCAATTAGTCCATCATATCTACTTGAAGAATTAGAAGCGCGTATTTCCAAAGCTGAAGAGGAAGCTTTCAGTAGAAAAGAGATTCTCGAAAAGGTCCAGAAATGGCTGGCTGCATGTGAAGAGGAATGCTGGCTGGAAGAATACAGCAGGGTTGTTTATAAGTCTTGCTTTCATTACATAGATCTGGCTGGCTCCTTCTCTCTTTATCTATCTCTCTTAACGGAATTTCGAAATAGGATGACAACCGTTATAATGGTGGGCGAGGAGCACATGTTATGCTAAAGCGTGCTGAGAAAGCTCGTGTGCTCGTCAATAAAATTCCAGGTAAATTCTTACTCTTTGTCATAATAAATATTGCAGTTGAAATAAGTAGTTAATGTTTTTTATCACCAACTTTTACTTGGCGGTGTCTGTTGAAGGAATGGTGGAGGCGCTGAAATCAAAGGTAAATGCTTGGGAGAAAAAAAGAAACTCAGACTTCCTATTCGATGGTGTAAGCAATCCTCTTTTAATTGTACATCATTCCACAAACACTACAATTTTCCTCTAATTCATTCAGGAATCAATTGTATGTAATGATCTGTTTGTTTTGTCTAGGTTGGCCTTATTTACATGCTTGATCAGTACTGCGAGTTGAAGCAATTAAAAGAGCAAGAACGCAAAATTCAGAGGGTGCGCTTACTATGTCATTGAAAATCAATGTGAATGCGTGCATATATTAACATACTTGATGCTCCCGTGTAGAATGAGAAGAAGCTGCAGGGACAGTTAATAGCAGAGCAAGAAACAATTTATGGGTCGAAACCGAGTCCATCCAACAGTGGGGTAAAGAATGTAAGACCTTCAACTGGAGGAGGTATAGCTAATAAGAGGTCTTCACTAGGAGGAGCCACGCTTCAACGCACACTCGACAAATCAGCTCTCTCTTCCCGTACCCTTCAGAAGAATAAGAGGCAGACTTCAAACAAACACCACCATACTGATCTAACTACTCATTCTACTGGTAAAGAACTTCCCCCTTTTGAATTTGAATTTTTTAGAATCTTTATCAGTCAATGTATATGCTGTCACAGGCAATGCATCAATATCACACCACACTGGATCATCAACATTGAGGAAGGCTCTCTCTCCCTTGTCTTCATTATGTTCCAATGTGATTTCATGCAATCATCAAGACCAAAGCACGAAAAGTGCAGAGCTCCATGATACACATACCGGCTATAAAACTCCAGCTGCAACAACGCCTACGAAGAGGTACAGTGGAAACGATGAGAACAGAACACCAAAAACAATGCCAATTCCAGTACCAGCCACTCCTTTGACAGTGTGTAGCCCTATGCTGGCAGCTAAAACCCCTTTTACACCTGGCATTCGTGCTACCAAAGAAATCGAATATTCTTTTGAGGAGATAAGAGCGGGTCATGTTGATCGGAAGGTGATAAGCAGGACGCTATCCCTAGATTGATGTTTTCAACTCCTTGTTGTTCAGGTTTTGTGCATTCCATCCTATTCCACTGAGGCCATTGATGTATGGCTACTATTTCATGCATATTTGATGAACTTTCTTTGTATCTTTTGGTGTTTGAAATGATACTCATTTTGAGTTCTGGAAGATCAGGATTTGAGTTCAAGTTTAAAGCTAGTATTTCTTATGACATTTACCAACCTATCTACGATCCATATTCTGCTAATAAAATTACATTGATATATTGGTAATGGACTAACTTAAATTTTTTTATATATATTGTACACGTATCCATTTTTGTCAGCATCTACTTAAAAAGATATGATGCTGCAAGGGTTAATCAACTACCTATCCGGAAGGTGAAAAAGCTAGCCTAATTAGTGCGTGCAATAGAGGCTTAGAATCAACGAAAAAGTACAGTACAGTACAGGTGGCATCGACAGAAATCTTAAGTTCGGGAAATTTTATGCCATGCATTTTGGTATTGCCTAACCATCTCACATGTAGGGGTCGATCCCAGGCGACCCATCCTTAAACGTGAGAGGGTTTGGTAATAGTACCCACATGAGTAGCATAGAATTTAGTATAATATGACTGACAGCCAGTGTAATAGATTTAGCTAGATAATCATAAGTTAATTATATATGCGAAAAAGTAACCAAACAAGACTGACGATCGCTAGTCACAATGCTTCAGCTCTTAACATAATAAATTATAATCATTATTACTTCAAACAAAATAAAATCGAAACAGATTCACTTCCTAACGACTCTCATACAATATCCGTATTATATCTGAAGTAAGGGTGCATTTTACAAATTAACAACGGATTAATTAACTGACAGTTATTATCCGTCGCGCCAAATTAGGGGGGAGTTTGCTAATTAAATGCGGCTCTTTTGTAGCATTATTTTAAGATTATTTAAATACCCTTTAAAAATTAATTAGATTTGGTTACAAAATCATCAATCACCGAGAATAGGTTTTATATGAAATGATATTTGAACTCGATTCATCTCTGTCAAAATTTATTTTCCGAATGATGAAATCATATGGTCCAAAAACGAGATATTTTTATTTCTTTTCTTTCAGGTTTTAAATATGGTGATTCTAAATGCAGCTGCCAAATTACTCAAGATGTTGACTTGACGCCGGGGTTTAATTTCATGAAGAGAGTCAGCGCTGCCCAAGAAATGATTCCAGCACCTTCCAAGGTGCGGTAAATCTCTGTATAAATTTTATAAAGTAATAAATCTCGCATAATTCTAGATTTTTTATTTAAAATTGATTGTAGGTAGGGGGTCCTCTGTATGTTCGTATGTGGTGCTGGCTAACTGCTGTTGAAGCTGGACTTCTAAAATCTGAGGAGATATTGGAAGATGAAAGTTTCTAGAGAGGTTTGTTCCTTTTATTGCTGCTTGAACAATTATGTTATGAATATTGGTTCCAGTTTGAGATCACTTCAACATAATATAATGGATGGTTTCTATTGTCGGTTGATTGAAGAGGAATAATTTTCCGATGTCGATTCGGACGGAGAAAGCTCTCGATGCCACACATGTATGTTGCTTTGGGAGGGATGTTTTAGAAGAAGAGGATGAGGAATTGTTGTTGTTTTTCACACCGTCGGCAAACAAGAGATTGAAAGAATTGTGAGAGAGAAAGCAACAAGAGTGGCAGATGGGACCCGCGATATCAAAATGGAGAATTCTAAATTCAGCTACCAAATATATATATTATTTGTCAATGCAAGCAATTAACAACTTTTTTAAGTGAGTATGAACTTTTTATAATGTACTTTACGTTTGGCTCTGAAAGTCTTTCAATGGCTGCTCAAAGAAGAAACCTATTTCAAAGTTTGAAGCCATGCCGTAGAAGAATGGCTGCCCAAAAGTGTTGTGGTGGAAGAAAGCTAAATTCTTGAATCCCGTAATAATCCGGAGAATTTTGTGTGCATAAAGTTGAGTATTGTGTACGGGCTGCAGAGAATGTAAGTGGCTGCAGAAATTTTTTTGTTGAAGTTGATGTTGTTGGGTGCTGTACAGTTTTTTTTCTTTTTATTTTTTATGTAGGGGTTATTTGTTAGGGGTTGTGTTGGATTTTGATAAACGTAAAGTTAACATTGTTTATGTTGTTTATAAAATTAACCGTTTCCATGTGTTTCATATAACAACTAGTCCGTTTATCTCGAATAACTATGGTGCATCATGTAGCGTGTAGGAGATTGCAGTAGATTGCATGATCGATAACCCTAAATAAGATATAAATATTAATCAAAGCTGAGGCGACTTGAGGATGAGTTGCCGGTCTAGGCTGCAGTATATTTGAGAAATAGCTTGTCTAGGATGTTTGATATACTGGTACGTGCGACGTATTGATTGGATAACGTTGAGATGTATTCTCTTATCTGACTTGAGAAGAGGATCAAGATCTCAGTGATTTAACTGGACTAGCTTAATAGAATTAAAGTTATATATATGCTTTGTGTGTAACTTTGACTTGCTATGGGTAAGAGTTTTCCGTCAGCTCAATAATCTCTATATCTTGGGTGGCAGCAAGTCATATATGATAAATTGTAAGTTCGTATTAAGCGTCCATATCCGTTTCAGGATGGTGACACTCCATTGACGTGTTCATAAGGTGTATCGTACTAAACCCTGCAGGTTGATTAAGTTCAAATACAAAATAAGGATAAATTGTGTGACTCGATGAAATTAAATAATAGATTAATTAATTAGAGTTGTCAGAGTTTAATTAATTAATGAATGTCGGATATCTTAAACGCAGGATTTGTAAAATTTAATACAAGTCCCGACTCACCATCGGAGGATACAGGGGTAGGTCAGTATCGGTTCTATGGTGAAATGAATCCTATATTAATAAATTAATTTATGTATATGGGCTAGACATGGATAAATTAATTTATCGATAAGCCCACTCTATTTTATTGTAATTGGTCTCTGGGTTGGCCCAATAGCCTTTTATCCAAGGAATCCTATGCCTAGTAGGAAAAAGTCTGCTAAGTCCTCTATAAATATGAGTTTGTGATTGAGAATCATAACACAATTCACGTGACAGAAAAATCACAGAAACCCTAGGGGCATGGTGAGGGGAGCGACGCCTACTGTTGGTTTCCCTGCGGAGTTTTCGCGATTTTGTCATCACTGAACTATGCGAGATCAAGCAGGGGATACAATTCAGAACCCAATTCTGGAGTTGAATACTACATTCGTAGACGAACTTTGCGCCAAATTCGCAAGTAATTTCCACTACTCATGTCTGTTGCAATTTCGATTTCTTAGATGTATGTTTTAGAAAATAATCGAAATATGATAAATTATGGTACCAAAAATCCGGTTCAGAAAAAACGTATCGGAATTCAATTTTCGCATTCCTATAGGTTGTAGGGGTAAAAAGAAAAAAGAAAAGGAAAATCAGCTATTGATTTTAATATTTAATGATGTGGGGGTTGTAATGAGTTATTTGGTGGTTGCATTTAGAATTTCTCTTTAAATATTCATTAATTTTGATGAACATTGATTTCTCTCTTCGTTTTCTCCTTTTCTTTTTAAAAGTTTGTATTAAATTTTAACGAAGAGGATTAAATGTGAGGCGCATAAAGATAAAAAAAAATGGTGTATTTAATACACCCTTAAATAATATACAAACAGCTCTAAGGCTATAAAAACTTATTAAAATTGTTATTAGGAATAGTAAAGTAGTTGTCTATTGTAAAACAAAAATATAATTAGAATCACTTGTTCTTGAAAAACTCGAGGCAATGCTTCTGGTCCAACTCACGGCTCCAAAACATCTTATAATATTCAGCATATGTAAAATCCCTATACACATTTTCCTCATCTCCCCTACCTATTCCCTTTGGCGCTCGAATTCTTGCATCATCGGAGGGAACGAGAAATGAGGCTATTGACAATCTTGGTTTATGAGCATTAACAATTACGCGGTGCCACACACTTTTGTACTTGCCATTGCTCAGTGCCTGCATTGAGAATCGTACTCCAATCACCCCACTTTATAATAAAAGGTTGAATAAACTACAAATATATTTACCTGAATCTGATCCCCAATGTTAATGACAAAAGCATCCGGGCGAGGCATCACGGCTAGCCACTTTCCATCCTTGAGAATTTGGAGGCCTTCTACTTGTGAATCTTGAAGGAGAATGGTGAGGGCGTTGGGATCCGTGTGAGCTGGCAATCCGTACGTAAGCTCTGGCGAGGGGCACGTCGGGTAGTAGTTGAAGGCCATATGTTGCCCTTGATTGGAATCTCCCAAAATTTTCTTGAGATTTTCTTTATCTAACCCTAGGCTTTGTGATATGGCTTCCTCTAGTCTTAAACCAAGGAGTCGAACTTGGGTGCAATAATTGCTCACAATATCCCTACAAGACATGTATCATGCATGTTTGAGAGTCTTTTGCTAAACATGCATCATGCATATTTGTGAGTTTGTGACTCATCAACTAATTAAAAAGCTCTTTATGCTTACTTAAAAGAAGAGGGGACCGTAGGCCATTCGGGTGAGTATTTCTCTAAGGGGTAGCAATGAAGCCGGAGATAATCACGCCAATTGTTGACGGTCTCCTTCTTCACATTAAAACTCGAAGATAAGCGCATGGTTTTAGAAGGATCGTCTGAATACAGTTTCATCTTTTCCTCCACCGGTAAATTGAAGAATTCATGAGCCATTTCTACAATGCTATTCGTCGTTTCCTTTGAAACTCCATGATTGATGACCTGAGAAAAATCTGACATTACATTTAGGACGTCGAGGACAGGTTACCTTTGGGGACATTAGGGGCACATATGTTCATTACATCTTTACACTTCGTCTCACACATCAGATTTTTATAAGTTAATATTTTTTAATTAAATTTTTGTACATTTTAGTTTAGTTTTATAGACATTACGTGATTTTATTATTAGATCCAAATAGGATACATAATTATTTTTAAAACGTTATTATAACATAATGAATTTTGATAGTCAACAATCAGCAATACAGATCGTAATACAAAGGTGTAGTAGGTATGCGCAAAGATATTTTATATTCTCTTTTGTCAATTAATTATTATATTTTATGAGAAAAAGAGAAATGGTGATTGAATTAGACTAACCTGAAAAAAACCATAATGGCAGCAAGCTTGACCTATTTGGTGAACTAGTAAGGTTGTATCATTACAACTTAAGTCAATGATAGGAATGTTATCGAACACACATACTTGGTCCAGTTTCGGCCTCTCCGATTCCCCGCGGATATAACTTGGGGGAATGCTTGAGAACTTGATCCCACTGATGATCTTTGAAGCCATGGAAACTGCAAATAATTTATTTCTAATTATAATTTATAGAAACTAATTCACCAAGAAATTAAAATTAAAAGTGCATGTGTGTTGAAGTTCGAACCGAAATGAAAGGAAAACAAAGGAAGGGAAATGAACCTGCAAAGTGAGGGATCTTCGAGAACTCAAAGGCATATGATTGCACAAATGGGCTACAGCGGATTTAAATAAACAAGCATGAGGAACAGGAAATATTAAATAATATATGTATATTTATATATACAATTAACTAAAAAACCATTTACAAAATCAATTCCATCACGCACCAAGTTGTAACGAAATTGAATTATTAATTTGGTCTACAATCGTACGTGTCTGACAAGATGTGACGACACCAGAAGATGTAAGCTGTGACATCATTGGCACACGTCATAGCTTGAAATTAATAGTCACAAATAATTGGTTTTATAATATTGTGTATTAGTTTTCTCAAAAATAGTTTAATTTTGAGATATTATGAGTGTGGGTAGAAATTTTTTTGGGGATATTTTAAGGTATGGCAGGTGGTAGTAGATGCCGCAAATTCAACATTTGAGTGTTTATTATTTAAATGAACGATGGTAAAATAGAATTTCAATATTTTTATTTATCTAATTACCCACATGTATGTTTAGATGTTACTGATTTAATTACTTTGGTCGTAATGTTTTGGTCGTATTGCTTTCTATAAATATTTTAATCTAATCGAACGCACACACACAATTTAATATTGTTATCACATAGAAAGTACCTTTCATTATTTACTTCTATATATAATATGTACTAAAGTAAAAGAGAGAGTGATTCAAGCCTTAGGTAAGGACAAGGAATAAAATGATATTTCAAAGAAATTAAAATAATATCATTTTCTCAATGTTTTTTCAAGTCAATGATATTTATAGGACTGTCATGAAAATGGATTATATTAATTGTTGAGATCAATTACTTCTGCAAGGCCTAATCTCTATAAAAATAGTAAGAGTTTGTGTTAGACGATATAGGCAGGTTAAATATAATCCATTTTCATTAATTCAAACCTAAAATCATCCTAAATTCTAACCAACTTAAATAATCTAGACGGTCTAATCTATAAAAGTAGGAAATTGGGTTTTAGGTGGAAATCAGGAATCGATTAAATCATTGATTTAAAAATCTTGATTATGAAATGATAATAATTTTATAAATATCATAAACTGTAAAAAATACTAATACGAAACTAGAAAAGTATTAAAAGGCAATCACTGATTTAACAATCTATAATTACGAAACGATAATAATTTATATATATCATAAACCGTAAAAAAATATTAATGCGAAACTATAAAGAAAAGAGTATTAAAAGACAATTTTCTTTAGTTTCTTCAATGTTTTCCGCTTTGTAAATTCTAATTGGCTATTGGCTATTGGCTATTGGCTATTGGACTTGGTCGGCAGGTCACAGGTGTACTCTTTAGAAAGTTTACAAACGTGGTACTGCGACATTAAATCGGCGTAATGAGTTCTTGAATTATTAATATAACGTGGCTCAAAATAAAGCATTATTTGTATTTTTATTTTTATTTTTATGCAGATGCTTTACAGCTCATAATAACTTTCCCCCCAAAGAAGAGATCTTGTCAAACACAAGCTTGAATTTTGTGATATTTGTATACTTCCATCACACACAATTCAAAGCATCTGCTTATAAATTTGAATTTTGAGTTGTTTTATTTGCATAATGCTTCAAGCGTGCCCATAAAGTTCAACCAAAATATTCATAGACCGAGAAACGTGATGAATAATTATAAACGATTTGGTGGAGTGTTAAGAATGAAGACTATTAAATGGGACTTATAATGTTATTTTTCAAACGAGTACATTTCATTATATTATCTTTTTATGTCCATTCAAATATAAGTTCAAAATAAATTCAATAGAGGCGCAAGAGGTAAACCCCCCATCAGTGATGGGTCCCGCACTCGTCGGCGCGCAGGTCGAAGACCTCAAACTGAAGGACAGGTTCTTTCTGGCCACCTTCTCCCAACAATATTGCCCCCGACCGATCTCGTCCTCTCTCCTCGTGCAAGCCTTCTATTAGCAGTTCAAGCAATCGAATCATGCCTAATAAATCCTAAAGAAATTAGTCCGCAGTTGCATGGGTTTTGTGATAAAAGAAGTAGGGAAAAAAAAGGAAGAATTGAAGATGCAAATGATTCATGGTTTAAGTTCAAGTTTTATTTAATAATCAAGATATCCGATGGGAATAGACATCACAAGTATAAGTTCATCATTATTGCAGAATGAAGTTTAGAATATCATAGTTTATAATAGAAGCAGAAGATAATATGATTTGGACACATATATGACGATATGTTAATTTTGAGCTTTATTCAAAACAACAAATATAACTCAGCGACCTTCACCTCCACCAGCTCTAATCCCATACCTTTAGAAATATATACAAGATTGGGTATGAAAGTACTTGCTGAACAAAGTATTGAAAATGTACAAAAATAGATCGATATGTCATGTTGTTCCTCACAGTGACACACAAGGATTATATTGAAATCAGACATCAAGTGCAACAAAAACATTTCCAAAGAGCTATGCATAACGTTTTACCACCAAACATTGTTTTAGAATATTTCGATTATCTATTATGTGAACCAAGAGGCCTCCTTCTCTCGCTATAGTGCTTGTCTCGGTAGGAATATATCCTCACTGATCAGCATGTAAAGTACACTTGCCTTAACATCTATTCTGCTACTAAGACATGAATTCATCTCTACTAGTTTAACACATGTTCTGAAGACTTACAGGGCATCTGGCCATGTCAAAAGTCAACCCAATACAATCCTCACCGACACCCAATCGGAGAACATATATAGTATCCACAAAAGCATGTTCACCATGTCAATCATTTCTAATACAAAACATGTTTTCACAGTTCACTTCAGACCATGGAGAGCACAAAGCTCAAAGACACGTTTGGTTTATATATATAGTAAAAAAGCTCACATTGATCTTCTAGTGTTTTAGTAACGCAATAATTATTGTCGGTTAGTGTTATTGTTATGCAAATAGGGATAACTGAATCAAAATCTGTCAAGTAATTGATCTTACATCATTGAAAATATAGATTAGGTTGATCACTTCTAGCTCGAGAGAGCATGGTCCATTGCGCTAGAAATTACAACTAAGTGTAACCTCATTGAGCAAGTTCATTTAATCAAGAGGTTCTGAAATTATAAAATTTATATTTAATTATTTTAGTTTTAATATTCTAATATCACATCAGGTAACAAACACAAATAATCTCCACAATGCTCGAACTCAACATTCGCCAGCGCTTACTTTATTATTGTGGATCCAGAAAATTAAGTAATATTACAAAGTCCAATGTTTAACGTTGTACTGTTTATTTAACGTCGCACTATTTTTATATTGAAAGCGCACTTCGTCCGTTATTTTCAAATGGACCTCCTCATTCATTATTGTCTACAGCCGACGTTTATGTCGACTCAAAAAGGAAAAATAATAATAATAATAATAATAAAAGGACATATAATCATTTTTTTTCCTCTACTCGTCGTCGACAAGAGCTGAATGCGCTCACAAACAAAATCATGCGAGAATGACTATTTTTAAAGGCTAAATCATCAATCTAATTTGAATTATTTTACAAGAATATATCCAAACTAATTGAAATTTAACGAATCTAATTCCGATCATTTTTTCGGCAAAGGAAATTCGACAAATTAAAATAAAATAATTTAAATCTAATTCGAACCATTTTTAAGCTTTTAAATCTAGCTTGCTCCTTTTTTTTTTAAAAGATACATAAATTAAATTAAACATATGAGAGCTAACAATTTTAATCACTGATCAAGGTTATTGGGTGAATTATTAAGGTCAAATTAAGAGTTTGATTGGGAGTGATGCAACTAATCAACGAAATCAAGGTGGCGGAAGAGATTATAATGAGAGATGGAGCTAAGGGTGGCAATTCGTGCGTTTGGGTTGTTATCATGTCGATCTGTTAGTGACACGACCCATTAAGACCCAACACGAACATGACACAAATCTGACATGAATACGATATGACCCGATAAGAACCCAAAAAAATCTGATAAATATGATAACCCGAACAAGACACAGAAATGACATGTTAAGAGTCTGATCCGATAAGAATTTGACAAATAAAAGAAAATGTAAATTTTTTATTAAATTCTTAATGGGTAACACGAACACGATTTGTTTAACGGATAACATGAACACGACACAAACACCACAAGAAATTTTCGTGTCCTTAACAGATCAACACGATAATGACACGAATTCATTAAGCCTTAACACTAATTCATCATTATCATGCGAATTCGTGTCGTGTAAAAAATTGCGAGGATGCAGCCAACCGAAGAAAGGACATGATCCGATCTTGCACCATGTTGTTGATTTCTAAAATCAGTCCTCGAAATTTTGGTTAGAGTTTTTGTAGTGAAAGAGAACGATATTAGATTTTATGTGTTTGATTTAGTGCAGGTATATTTTTTAGCAAAACAAAAATTCATATTAGATTTTAAAATTTTAAAAATTGTTTCAGTTTGATTTATTGGTTAGAGTTATCATTAGAAATTAAAAGTTCCAAATTTTCATGTTGTGGAAATGCCATTTATATTTTAATTTTCACATCAGCATGTCAAAGTATACGTGAGATTTGCAGTAAGAGAACACGACTGGAGTTGAATTTTATGGGTTTAAAGTATTTTTGGTATATTTTGGTAAATGAAAAAAAATCAGGTTAGATTTAAAAGTTAAAAGTAATTTTGGTGAGATTTAATAATTTGGTTATTCTAAAAAGTCAACATTTTTAAATATAATAAGATTGCGAAATCAATTTATTTTATGGTAACTCTTAAATGATCTTTGAATATAAATATATAATCATTCATGTACTCATAGGGGCAACTCGTGGTCAGGAATTTAGGCGGCCCAATTAATATTTTTCAATTAACATTTTGACATGTTAATATTATTATTATTCCTAGTTTGTAATGCCACCAAATATTTTCAATATTGGACGATGCTTGCACTCCTTGCTGTTGTGATTAGTAAAAGTCGAATTATTAATTAATTCCGGTAACATTCTACCTCTTATGATTTGAATTGAATAATCAAACTTTACTTCTAGATAAGTCAAATTTAGAAATAAATAATAGGCCAAATAATTAAACACAACTCAAACTAATTTCCAACTTCTAAATTTAATTCAAACTATTTCTTCTTACCAAAATATCCAAATATATGTGTATATATAATTTTTTAAAAGAATATCTAATTATATATTTAAATTCACCATTCTGGCATATTGAAAATCTACACGGACTACGATAGTACTAACGTATAAATTGGAAAAAAAAAAAAGCCACATGAAAATTCCTAACTACTAAGTCCAAACCTAATTGTTTTTCCAATTTAAAAATCTAAAATTGAAGCTTTTGCTTTATAAAATTATACCCAAACTAATTAAACATATCAACTCAAAAAATAAATAACTAAACATATTATACCTAACTCTGGTCATATTTCGATGCTAAAACTCTAACTGCAAATTTGATAGCTGATATATATATATATATATATTTTTTTTTTGAGTCGGTAGCTGATATAAAATCGAAAATAATGTTATGTGGAAATGAAAAAAATCATTGCCGAGAAACCGCATAAACAAGAACACATCTATTGTTTTTGGTGGTTACACCTTCCACCACCACTCCTTTCGATCGTTTTGATTTTATCAGTTGGTAGATTTGACTAAATAAGATTCTACTAATAAGCCGAATCAAGGTGACTAAAGATGAAGCCAACAATATCAAAAGTGGTCGAAACTTTTCCAATAATGAATTAGAGAAGTTACGATAAATAGGCGTATTGGTTCGGGCGGTTTTGCGGTTGTTTGGGTTATTTGATTTTTAAGATTAGAAGAATATACCTACTAACCAAACCATTATCTGTAAAACCCAAACAGAATAGACCAAATTAACCATTGGTTTATTCGGTTCGGTTTTCATTAAACCGAATAAGCCATCAACAATTTCTTTTACATAGTCTACTCAAATATTTCATAATCAAGAACATAATATAACTAAGAAATGTATATTTATCATTTATGCATAAACTTCAACCCACATAATATTAACAAAGTCCATCGAATTCAAAACTAAGAAGACGGTAAGTCAAGATAAATAGTAAATAGTGATGGCGATTGATTGGCGCCACTAGTTGGAGCGAACAATGAAGAAGACAATAATTTTTTTAGCACCAAAAAGACGGTAATTAGTAGGATAAACAATTAGGTCTTGTGGGAATGAGTTAATATGGTAAACTAGTTTGTCACCTGCGTCGACATGCAGCGAGTATACGTTATTATTACTAAATTGTAATTGAATAAATATATATTAATTATTATGAATTTTATATGAGAGTACATAATAAAAATTATATAAAAATATTTTATAAAAACTTGTTAGTTAAAAAATTTCTACTTTATATAGATTGAATTTATTTAAGGTAAGTGTTTTTGGAGGGAAATTTAAGGGGTATTGTTTTAATATATAGATAGATAGATTGGAGTGATATTAATATGCTAGTTAGGGAGGGCTATATATTGATGAGTTAATATGGCCACATATATTTATATTTTTTAAATTATAAATATAATAATATATATAATGTTAAAATACAACACTTATTAGGGTTTCGGGTGGGCCCCGAAAATATTTTTTGAATCTACTAATCGAATCATTCACTCATTCAATGGTTTGGGGGGCCCGATTAACCCATCAACTGACCGATCAATCCAATCCGATAAACCCAAATTGAATTTGGTTCGGATAAGTTAAATGGATACCCATTTAATGAACACCTCTAATGATATGGTTAGGATTTTACCTATAATGCCAACATTATTTTTTATTCGACATTATATTATTGTTTTATGTCAATCATTTCTGTCAGATTTTCGTGAAAAAAAATATTTCTGCCAAATTTCATGTGTTTAATGCAATTTGGTATAGGTTAGAAAATAAATGTGGATAAATTTGAAGAGTTTAGTTTAATTTTAGTAATTTGTGGCAAAAGAAAATTAGTTTGAGTTGGATTTGAAATTGAAAGTTAATTTTGGTTAGATATTATGGCTCGGCCTAAACACCGCTGAAGAAGGCAAAAAATCAGTTTGGATTGGACTAGGCCCATATAGTACTAATGGGCTTAGCCTTTTGGGCTAGCTTTAGGCCCAAGAAAAATTGAAGAAATAAACCGAATTTCTTTTCCTTTTTATTTTCGTTGAAATTATTTCTTGAGAAGAAAGACAGCTCGAAGAAAAGGTGAAGTGCGATTCATCGTTTTGAACCCTCAGCAAAATTTCCTCTCTCCTAGCGATTGATTCTTCGATTCAAGATCACGATGACGAAACAGCAAGCTAATTGGTCTCCTTATGACAACAATGGAGGGTATGTACGAACCCTAATTATTTTTTCAGATCAGCCGATTCCGAATTTTTAAATGCTAACGTGTGCGGATGTTTGTTTGCTGTGCAGAACCTGCGTTGCAATTGCCGGAGCTGATTATTGTGTGATTGCGGCCGATACTCGAATGTCCACCGGCTACAGTATTCTTACTCGCGATTACTCCAAAATTATTCAGCTGTAAAACCCATTTGCTTTCTTACTGTGCCTTCCTTGACTGTTGAATTGCTTTCTTGGTAGTTTGGAGGAGGAACTGACTATATTAGTTTTCTGGTTTTGGTATAACGTGCATTTTGTAAACTGTTAAATGAATATTCGATGTACTAGAACATCGAGGTGAGATGTGTGTTTTCCTTGAGAGAACAAAATGAAAAGCGAAAAAAAAAATGTACCCTTTCACCCCATTCGAGTATAGGATTCCTTTAAGTTGAAGCGTTGTTCCACAATAATTTATTTTAAATGTCTAAATTTAGCTGGAGGTGTGTAGATTGATACGTAGAAAAGATGTGGAGGAAGACTGTAACCCTATGCATTAAATTTACAATTCTATGGGAACTCGTTTTTGTGCAAGTCCTGTATATAATGTGCCCTCAGATAAGTAGAAGGTTGGACTCTTGGAAAAGAGAGTTGGGCTTGTGGATTTTGGAGAAACTAGAGAGAATTCTTGAGATTTTTTGTTTTTTTTAATGTATCTATTTTGAAATAAATGGTTATTTTTACTCCCGTATGCTGCCTTAATTTGATTTGGCAAAGTATATGCATCTTGGAGTGTGAAATGTGCTTAATAGATATGTCAATTTTTGCAGAACTTGCGATATCCATTTTCCTTGAGATTTTCCAGGGAATGATTCATTAAAGTGCTATCTTAACCATAGACTGAATTCTGATGGAATTATTAGATCTTGCTTGTTTGCCTGTCTTTTAGTAATGCCAATGGTGTATACTGATTTGAATTTACTGCTGTATCTGCTGAAGTTGTTTCATGTATTATGTGTAATGGAGTGTTTTGGTCATTTAATCATGCAGAGCGGACAAATCAGTGATGGCCTCCTCTGGTTTCCAGGCTGATGTAAGAGCTCTGCAAAAGGTGTTGGCAGCCAGGCACTTGGTGAGTTGTGGAAACATGTATTATAGAGGCCTTCACTGGTTTTCTGAATATTGATACAACATCTTCTCTATCTAAATATGCTTTATGTATGTGGTGTGGGGGCTTGTTGTGTGTGCCTCTACACATTTGACTTTCAGCATCCATTTTTCTGTGTCAATAACCTGTTTTTTCTATGTCTTGACGCCTTAACAGTGTTAACATCCACCAATAATTAACGAGGCTGAGATTATGTCAAGTTCCTAAATGAGACCTGGGAAAGTGTTTTTCAAAATCTTTTGTCGGATCAACTAAAATGTTGCTTTACATCCAAGTCCATTATATACTTGTGTTTGAAAAATAAAAAATATTTTACTTTAAGGTAATGCTTGTAGACTGTGCTTGAATGGCTTTCTGTTCTTCAAATTAATTAATGTTTATTTTGTCATTGGTTGATTTAGTTGATTTTATGATATCCAACAGTTTGGTCATTGTTAGATAGTGTGATGTATAATCTTATCAGGTAAGGATAATGCATGCACTTGTGATTTTTGGATCCTTTTCTTGTAACGTTTTGCATTTATAACCTTTGGGTCATTCAGGAATCTTGATTTATGGGTGGGAGTTTGTGAAGAACAAACTATATTTTATCAACTTTCTGCACAAGCTCCCTTCTCTGTGGTGGTATCCTTGAAAGCATAAACTTAATAGAAAAATTCATTAACGAGAGAAATTACTCTGCAAATTTCACTCTTTACTAGAGTTTTGAGAACTGCACAACCTTCTTTTGTCTGGGTTCTGGATTCTATGTGATTGCGCTGTTCTGTTTCTACTGTTCATTACACTTGTACTTTTGGGAAAGTCCTGATAACATTTATCTGCATAGTTGCTTTTTAAGTGAATAATGGAAGCGGTGATAATTTAAAAGATCATGAGTAAATTATTCTTATGCATAGTTCTTGTATACATGTTGAATTTGGCTTTAACTATTGAAAAATCCGTTGTTTCCTTTGTCTCTTGGTGCAGATTTATCAGCACCAGCATAACAAGCAAATGAGCTGCCCTGCAATGGCTCAGTTGCTTTCTAATACCCTGTACTTTAAACGTTTCTTCCCCTACTATGCTTTCAATGTCTTGGGGGGTCTTGACAGTGAGGGTATGACTGAAGGCTATCTCAGTTTGATATTATCCAAAATCTTTTCTACTATTTTGTTGATCCTTCTTTTCTTTCTGAAAATTATTGAAGGAAAGGGCTGTGTCTTCACATATGATGCTGTTGGATCTTATGAACGGGTGGGATACAGTGCCCAAGGCTCTGGAGCAACTCTTATCACACCCTTCTTGGACAACCAACTGAAATCTCCAAGTCCTCTCTTGTTGCCTTCAAAGGTTTGGTTTTGAAGTTATTTGTTTTCTGCTCAACTCATTTGTGCCTCCACCCTTGAATAATGAACAACGACCACTGCAGGATGCAGTTACTCCACTTTCAGAGCTAGAAGCCATTGACTTGGTCAAAACTTGTTTTGCATCAGCAACTGAAAGAGATATATACACTGTAAGTTTGTGTCCACTCAAGCATTCCACATACAAGAAACAATCAAACAAGTGTAATTAATAATTGATATATAAGGTGGCAACTTATCTGGTCTTTGCAGTCTCGTCATGTTATGTGGAAATTTTTCCGAGGTCTATTCTAGTGTTGTTCCCATTGATGTTTTTGTGTGACCTATAGTAGGCCTAACTCACAAACTTCTGATTGTGTAAAATGTTAATTATGCCCTTTCATCCTCAAAACATGTTCAGTTCTTGGGAGCTACGTTTTCTGAAAATCAGTGTGGAGGTATAGGCTGGACTTATTATAATAAATGTGATTGAAATGCCGCACAAATGATTTTGCAATTTAATGTCTAGGCGCATATACTTTTTTTGCATTTTTTTCATATGGTACTTGCCGTCAACAATAGTCCCCTTTTCTCTTACTTGGCTGCTATCTTCAATAAACTTTTGCTAGCAAGTAGGGTTGTGATAATTCAGATGTTATTGCTAACAGTTATAGTTATTTAATAAGCCATCATTCTTACGTCGTTTATGATTTGGGTGTTATAGGGAGACAAGGTGGAGATGCTGATATTGAATGCTGGCGGTGTACGCCGTGAGTTCATGGATCTCAGGAAAGATTAAAATCCAATCTCTCTGTTCCAATTGAGGATGATGCTTATTCAATAAGCCACACTTTTCTGCTTTCCTCATTTCACTTGTTTGTGTTAGGACCCTATTTCTGGATGAATTTTAACTATATGGAAACTTAATTCAAACAAGTTTTTATTTTTTGATCTGGTCTCTTTTGTAATATTCGACAACTGTTAAGCATGTTTAGGGAGAACTGACCCTCCACATTTTGAATGGGATTTGGGGTCAAATATGTCATTTCACCGACAAAACTTTGGTTTCAATCCATCTAGGCACACCAGTATAATTTTTGGATGGCTTTCTAAATTAATTCTTCAATTTAAGGGTCAAATACTTTATTGAGAATAAAAATAAATTTGTGAAACTTAATGAATGTTATAGTTCGATTCATTTCATCAAAATCTTGTTAACATCTTGAATTAGCTCTTCATAGCTTCTTCTCTGCTCACGGGTTCTTTTATTTCCACCAAAGTATATGTGGCCTCGGAGATGGATCTTTTATCATGTATGCAATCTCACGCTCTGTATAGTTTGTACAATACAAAAATTATAGTTAAACAACCACTTGTGAAAATAAAGGAGGGAGCATGATAAAATATCCATATCACAGAATCAAGATTTATGATCATCTTTCAAAATTTTTGCATGCATCTCTATTTAATCTCAAAACATAACATACTCTACATTTAACCATAACTCACATTACACGAAAGTCAATGTAAGAAATATAATTAATTAATTTACAGTAATATAAATTAAACATGGAAGATAGTAGATTAAGAAAATGGTAACCAAGTAGGAGCATAGTGCGCGAGATTTTCAGTGCTCTCATTTCCACAATTTCAAAATGCTAACATATGAATAATTAAGGCACATTCTATTGATCTTTTCTAAAAAAAATATATTCCACCTATATAAATGTGAACAAAACCATCTTCATCTTGCTAACTTGTAAAAAGAAAATCAAAATTGGAGATCAAGACTGAAGTATAGGGTACGCATATTAAACCATCTAATTTTGTTTAGGTCCAATATACAAAAGAAAAAAAAAATGTGAAGTTATCTGTAGACACCCGCCAATTCGACATCATAGATGAGCCATGAGTTGGGTGGAACATTTTCGCCTGTTCCATGCTCTCCAAAACTGCACAATATTTATGAAAATCGATAAAAGATACACAAAGATAGAGACATTTTTATGGACATCAGGTGTGGAGAGATGAAATTCAGAACCATACCCCATAGATGGTGGGACGATAAGCCTCCTTTTGTCACCAACATGCATACCTGAGCAGATCCATTACCAAGAACGTCAACAAAATGGGATGTGGAAATAGAAAGGAGTGATGATTATATTTCAGTTTGAGCATACCTTCAATGCCAAGATTCCATCCACCAATGATTTCTTTATTGCCTGAGAAAGATGGGAGGGATGATGATAAGTAAAAACAACAACACAGTTTCCTATCCTTTCAGCAAATAATCGAAAAGAGAAATAATAGCTATGGTTAGCCACCCGAAGAATATTGCACAAAGAAATAGAGAACATACCTAATCGAAACTTGCAGGGACTCTTCCCCACATTTGTGTCGAATATACGACCATTCTCCTTCAACGCAGCAGTGTAAAAAATTTTGACCTGATCCAATGTTTTAGTTATGCAGAGCAAGTGGCATGATCGTGAATATAACCAACTGATTGAAAATGGAGTATATATAACTGGGCTTGTATATACCTTTTTACCGCGAGAAGCTACTTTTCCATCAGGTGGTCCATTTGCCACCTCTTCAATAATCAGTCCGTTTGATAGGGTCCTGTTTGGCATTGGCTCTGCATTTGCAGTCGCATCCTCAGATTTCACAGGCATCTCTTGATTGCATGCTGCATCAGGCAATGCCATATCAGAGTCTCCATCGCTTTGATTTTTCTTCTTCTTCTTCTTTGTTTTCTTCTTAATATTCTTTTCTGGTTGACTGGCATTGTTAAGTAACTACGATTTAATATAATGTCACTACAAGTACAACTCTTTCATTAAAATAAATGATTGGGTCTTTAGAGCGGGAAAATACTATAATTGTGGTGCTCAACTTTATCAATTTTTCACTATTCACTAATACATGCAAAAAAGATGCTCTACTCCACCAATATTACAACATAATATTCATTATTGTTTGAACAGTTAGGACCCTACACTGGTATTAGCTTTACAAAATCTCAAATGTTCTGGGAGAGAGTTTCTCTGAGAGCAAAACGACGAGAGTTACAAACTTGTTATGCTCATGAGCGATCTTATGGAAAGAAATCAATAGTTTTTATATTTTTCAGATCAAATTTTAAAAATTCAGAGTGAAACAGGACTATCTTCCTCACCGTTGTTTCATTTTTAACAGAAATCCCATAGGAAAATAATTGGAAACAAATTCACAAAAACATAAAAGCAAAAATGATCTGATACTAACTTGTCAATATGTTGCCCATGATCTTCATCTGTGGCTGCCACATCCTTCTTGCTGTCGTCAAGTAATAAGTCTCGGTTGAGGTTATCATCTTTGGCAGCATTTTCTAATTTCGAACCAATCTCTTCCGTAAATCTCTCGTCCAACTGAAATTGTTTCCTTCTTTTCTTTGATTTTCTATAACTTCCAGAGTCCAAATCTGGAGACACCGATTGATGAGCTTCAATATCCCTGCTTTATGTATGCATTATAAGATGAAGTTTATCTATAAGTAGGTTTTACGAACATGCAAAAGGATACATCATCAAACAGTCAATTATTAGCAGGATGAATAAACATTAAATAAAATGCTTACAGAATTTTTGAAGCTTCGACTTCATTCCTTTTATCTTGCCTGGGAACACTAGTATCATCGCCAACTTCACTTGTCTTCTCCTGCGTAGAACGTCCTTTTCTCTTCTTATTTGCTTTTGCACTAAACGCGGCAAAATTTTGCTGTTAACTAAGAGGCATGTAAAAGTGGTTTACAATAATTGATGGATTATGAATATATAAATAGTGTCTCGATAGATAATACTCACAGATCAACGGAACACATCTGGTCCTTCTCCTTATTCGCAGGTGTATTCTGGTTTATATTATTGGCTTCCATACTGGCTGAACTTTTCTCTGTTTTTTTACTTTTAAATACAGATAAAAGGTAGCCATCTTCATCTTCACTTTCATGTGAACTAGAACCATCTGACTCAACTACTTGAGAATTCTTCTTAAGTCGCCTACCTTTAAACTTTCTCTTGATTGGCATATCATCTTCTGAAGCAGTCTCATCTACCAGTTTAATGAAAAGAAAAAGTTTATAAGGTAAGTGAACTGTAGGGTTAAGTGCTCACCACCTTAATATATGATAAAAGTAACAAAACAAACATAACTAAAGGCGCAAATACTTCAGGAAGATTGAAGACAATGATATTAGATTGAATAAGGTAGGCATATTTGAAATTCTGTAAACTTGCCACTCAATGTGAAAGGTTACCAGCAGTGAAATCGTATAGATTGGTCTTAAAACAATCAAATCCGTAACCAAACTTAGTCCAACACTATGATCAGTCATAAAAAAACAGAAAGAACTACCCTTGGGTGTGTGTAATATACCTCTGCTGCAAAAAACAGGGGATGGCGAAAAACTTTGCTGTTCGTCATCATCAATAAAACTGTCTTCATATTTGTCATCATCACCCTCATAACTGGATTCCCCCGTCTGGCTATTTTCAATATCCACACCATATGATTCTCTATAGAGCATGAGTAAAGGAAGCTACAACTAGTTCCAAACATGTAAGCGTATTATCCACTCAAAAATATCAAAGCTGTTTCCGAAAGCAATAATCAGCATATGGCTGTCAAGTTGCAGAAGGCATGTATAATATTTAGGGTAAACCAATATAAGGGATACGAATCACTTTGGGGACTCGAGTGCTGATTCTGTTGAACATAATAGCCAGTGAGGTGGACACTTCGAGGGCCGATGACAGAAAACACGACATCATCTGCCTCGGCAAACTCCAACTCTAAATGGCACGACTCGGTCTGATTGGGCAGCAAAGCACAAAGCAAAACTGGGCTTCTCTTACCAACATTACACTGCACTATGCTCTTCTTGGTAACATCACTAATCCCAAGAGTTGCCTAAACAAAAGTTAATCACATTATGATTCCACACAATGATGAAATCCCATAAACCCCAATAACAAGTTAATCTTTCTATGATCGAATCCAAGTTATAATTTTTCAGAGTATTTTAACAAATAACAAGACCACAACAACTTAAAAATCGTAATATGTGTGGACTATCATCCTGATCCAACATGAATAATATTCATATCAAACAAATAGGTTATTGGGATTATTTAAGCTTAATACCTGTGAGATTCGTAGCCTCCCTCTAGCCTTCTCGCACGAATGAATGACAGGCTTTCCGGGCTTCACCTCGACACCTAAAATTCAGCAGGAAATAAGAAAAGGATAAACAGATGAAGTTAATGAATTTCGGAGGGAGAGAAAAAGAATCAAACACCATAATTAAAACAAAGGAGGAGGGCTCACCCCAGAAAGCCATGGTGGATGAGAAACCCTGATTTCTCTTTAATTCTGAAACCCTAGAGGTTTACGGTTTATGTGTTGCAGTGGATCTTTAAACATTTTGATTTATATAGTGTTGTGCGGCGGGATTCAGTGCATTGGATTTTACCAACAAAAAGATTATCATATGTTGTAATAATTAATGAAGAAGAATCTTGTCCATATTTTGATGGTAAAACTATGCATAGTTGTGTGTATCGATTCAAAAAATTTTAAATTTTTCACTATCACTTTACTCAATTTTTAAAGTAAAAAAAAAAATTTTAAAATGTTACATTCTTATAAATTGCGTCTAAATCATTATTTTAATTTATAATATTATGTTGTTATTTTAAATTTCATGGCATTATTGTTATCATCATCGACCATTTATTTTCATTATCATTAACATCACTAGACTTCCACCCGTGCGTTGCACGAAAATATATAGTAATGAAAAAAATTAAAGACTTCTACAACATATAATCAATTAAAACCTAAAACTTTAAAAATACATCAAGAAATTTTGAAGAATTAGATTGAACCAAAAAATTTGAACACAATCACAATTCGACAAATATTTATAATCTAAGTTGATAGATTTTCTTAGGAAGTATATGTAAAACACTATAAAATAACGGATCAAGTAAAATAAAAAAAGAAAATCACATTAGTTCAAAAGTTTTTTCCAAATGAATTGTGAGTGATCATCTCCTATCCAATTGATGGTCATCTCCCAATAGATCTCTTATCCAATTAAATATTTGATTATGTAATAATTTAATAATAATGTCAATATAATGATGATGGTAATTATTAATAAGGAAAACTAATAATAAATAACAGATAAAACTGATAGTAATATATTTGGAAAAAAATGATAACAATAAAAAAAAAAGATAAAAGACTTTTAATCTCCACCCGCCAAACCCTAATCCCTAGCCCCAATTTATCTCTAAATCCTCAATCCTCATCCACAACATTCTCTTTCTCTTTCCTTGTTGCTTGTGAGTAGTGATGTTGCCACTGCTGCTATTCAATGCCGTCGGCAGCACGCCAACATCACTACTTCAACATTGTCGCCAACCCACACCCTAACAGCACGCAACAATTTATCCTCACACTCCTAACTATCTTGCAGCTCAGATATAACGACATCGACGATCAAACTCTCTCTGTCTTCGCAACCCATCGCGCAACAATGTTATTCGTCGTCGCTAGCTCACTTCTCACCTCAATAGCCGGGACGCTACTTGCGGAGCCGATTGATAATACAAGATTAAATATCACTGTCATTCGTTCAACATTCACATTATAAATAAATAAGAAATGAGATAAGAAATGGGATAAAAGAGCATTCATTGCAGGAGTTAAATATTGAAGTTACAAAACCAACAAGGGAATATTTGTTCAAATGTTAAGTATGCAGTTTAGAGTTTGACAGCGGAAAATATGGTTGAAGAGTACATTTGAAGATGCACCATTTGGGGCACTAAATTCTCATAATAGTTCTTCTGCTCAATGCTTCTCGACCTCGTAACTCTCAATCTGCACATTTAGAAAAATATGCAGCGGGTGAGTACAAAAGCACTCGGTGGACACATTGCCGAAAAGTTACATAGATAAAAGCATTTTGTATTGCCTACTCACTTGGCAGAAGATGGAGGTTTTGTTGAAAAGATCCCAGGAGCGCTAAAACATTCTTAAGTACGTGCATCTTTTCAAACCATGTTATTTGTTTTCTAAGATAAACCGACTATAGTGTAGGCCTCCCCACTCTAGTCGTTGTGCGCAAACACCTCGCAAATCCCTACGAGTGTGAATGCCTCGAGTACATCATTCAACAACATCATCATCATCATCATCACATAAATCACCTAACAACTCCCCAAGTAGTATCATACAAGCAGGATAAGCATGCAAAATCATTATAGACAATCAAATTGTTGGCAAACATAATTTGAGGATTTTCAAAAGGGCAAAACACATTTAGTTCTTATATTTTTAGTTTATAAAGCCCACCCGGAGTCCTTAGTACTTAGCGGTATCTCTCTTATTGAGTTCGGTCCACTTCTTGTCCTCTTGGAACGTGCACCTTCATAGTAAGTCATAAGAGTGTGAGGATTCTACTATCGACTCACATTGTATCATTATCGCATTTCATAAATCTTAGGATTTCTAATCCAATCATCAGGTTTGGAGTGGAGACTTGAGTATTAGCAAGTCAAGAAGCAAAGAGAAATTTAATCAAATCTGGGAACAGGATTGAGCCGATCAAATACGGATCGAGCGGATCATCTCATTAAAAGACTAGGGGATCGAAGTCATGATCAAGTCAATCAGAATTACACAGGATCGGGCTAATCGGGGACTGATCAGGTCGATTATCTCTCAATTAGAGCAGAACTAAAGGATCGGGGTTAGTATCGGGGAGATCAATAATTCTGGGCGAGGATCGGGCCGATCGGGTAATAATAGAGGGTCTGATCTGGTCGATAGATTTTGAAGGTGATTGGGCCGATTGAAAAAGGATCAAGCTGATCAAAATGGTCGATCAGGTTTGTGATCGGCTCGAAAGGGGTTCTTCGGGCTACGAAGAATGTTCTTGAGTGATCGGGCCAATTTTCAAATTTTCTAGAAAATTAATTGGTGTTCTTGGCTGATTGGACCGATCGAAGGATGATCAGTTCGATCTTCAAGCCGGATAGGGTCAGTCGGGCCTATCACGTTGCCTGGAAACTCTTGAAAATTTTTGCTAATTTCGCGTTTCCGGTCTAGATTGGATCATTATTACGTGGAAAATATTATTTATCCATGTTTGCTTTTATAATGCAGGTTCACATTTCAGTTCAGCTTACGAGTTGCATGTTACAATTCGACCTGCGGGCTGCACCATTTCAGATAAGCCAACAAGGCTGCATGTTACAATTCGTCCTACGGGCTGCACATTTCAGTTTGGCCGACGGTCTGCAGATGTTCACATTTAGCTGTTGGCTACACGTTTATTTGTTATAATTGTGTAATTTGGATAAATGTGATTTCCATTGAGTTTATAATGCTCAACCCAAAGTTATTTTCATTTTTCAGGTTGAGATATTGGGTGACGGATAACAACGAGGATGATGATGAGGCCCGAGGAAATAAAGATATTTTATATTTTTCTTTTATTTTATTTTCGTTGCAAGTAAACTCGACTTTATCTACTAAGTTGTATTTATTTCAATAAGAAGTTATTCCCCTTCATTAAATAAAGTAAAACTATTTTATTAATGAAAATTGGGGCTTACAACATGTCCGATTGGAGAGATTTTGGATTGATTCCCTCCTCTTACCCACCCTGCATAAAAAATGTTTATTACTATTTAATATTTAATTAAATAAATGAATTATTGTAAATAAAATGAGAGCCAGGGCAGCCTGCGATTTTTTGGGCTCTATGCGAGCATTGAAATGGTGCCCCTTATTCAATCATTAAAGCATTACATCTATGATAAAAAGAGTACATGTGTTTGTAATAGAAAATACAAATGTATAAAAAATATCAAAGGATAACCTTAACTGCACAACTTATCATTATATCAAAGAATAATATGATATGCAAAATATTATTTGAGAACAATTCTTCTAGTATTTTTAGAAGCAAAATCTCTGATAAACTTTTCCAATTAATATTTTTTAGTAAATCATATTGAATATTGGGTATCAAAGCAAGTTGTTTGGTCTTTCCTATGACATAGTTGATAGCAAGTAAGTTTTTCTAATTTAAATTTTGAAAAATCTCTTTCTGTGGATGCAATTGTAATAGGAAATAAAATTTTATATTATAATATAGATATTTAGACAACTATGCAGCATTTTCAAGTGAACTAAGATATCTAAAGTTGTATTTTTCTATTGATAAAAGATGTTGTATAATATTTTGCTCTTGTTTTCTTTTTTTATTATTAAAATATTGGTTGTAACATTACCAGCTCATAAAAAATATTTTTTCTTTCATTTAGATGGCTACATATATTAAATTTATTTAGAATAAATAATGCCCCTAAAATTTTGAATTCCGATGCATCGCACTTCTCGAATGGCCTTAGGACTTCCAGAGAACCATATGTGTAAAATTACCCTATTCATGTATTTTCACTAGGTCTTGTGCAGAACATGTAATTTGACATTCTTGAGCATCCAGGTCGAGGAGTAGAATTTTTTAAGTTTCTTCTAAGGAGAAAAATATTCACATTTGATGAAAAACATTCAATTTTTTATGATGTTATTTTTGCAAATATTCCCCTGATATAATTAAAAAACAATCAGCAATTGCGTGGGTATTAATAGTGTATGACGGCCCAATACTCTGAGAGCCGCGTAGAATCCGCAAATAATAGGAACGTCAATTTATTTTAGCTGAAAAAAAAAAAGTAAAAGTTGTTGGATAGCAAATTACAATGAAAAGTAACAATTGCAGAAACACAATTATAGAACAAGATTACGACGAAATGGGAAACAAAGATTGCAAATGAAGTACTATGCGAAGTTAATCTAGAAATTGGAACAACTGAATCGAGTCGACGATAGTTTTTTTATGCAAGACAAAATACGTTTCGATATTGCTCTCGGTACAATCATGTCATCCCCAAAGATTTAAACGACTTTGTCCTCTATGTAAGAACCAAAAACAAAAAAGAAGCTCTGGTTAACTAGATATTAGTTAAGGAATTGCTTTGAAGTCATTTCAGTGGTGCAGTGAACGTAAAACTATGTAGTGAATGAGCCTAAACTCAACTATTTATACGTCGTCTGTCACCATATATAGAAAAGTTCACTACAGAGGTAATGGGATGGTGGAGAGGTTGTGGCGTTGAAACTAAACCCACGAACTTAACGTGCAAACGCAAGTTGACTAGTTGATTGGAACCACGCAGGTTGGTCCAAGTCGCATATGCCAAGTCAACTAACATGCTTGGATTGGCGCATGCGTGTGGACTTTGTCTTCCGCTTCCATATGTGCACACTTGATGCCTCTTACTTGAAAGGATTCATTACAGTTAAATATGGCGTTGACAAATATGTATCCGGTTCATTAAGAAACAGATTCTTTTGGCGTTAACACATCAAGAATAAGCTTCTTATTGTATTGATACATCAAAGATTGGATCAAATCAATTATGTATTAGTCTATTAGAGTAAGGGTCTTTTCACATGAACATGAATTTTATTTGGTGAGTGCCAATATATAAAAAAAAAAGTAATAAACTTTATTGGATTAACAGTATTCAAGATGAATCAAACAAATAAATATCTATCACCTCGGGGTGCAATAGTAAGCACTTTTCCCATGACTTTAAAGGTCAAGGGTTCAAGTCTATGAGGGGATATCCTTGTGAGTTTATTTAATATTGTACTTTAATTAAAAAAAAATCCAACCAATAAATACAATTTAAAGAAAATATTAATTTATAAATTTTGTTTGCGGATTTGTATCCAACCTAATCCAAAACTTTCATGTCCTTATCGCATTGACGAAATCAAATTCATGAAATGAAATTAGAATTCATAACAAAAGTTACCAAAAACCCCCTGCGAAGGTTCCCCCAACAGATCATCAATTTCGGGTGACTACGAGGAGAAGATAACAAAATTGGCCCAATCGATAAATTATTCCATTGAAATTTGCGTTAGCACAAAATTAGGAACATCAATTTGGTTTCGGGTAAGTCTGATTGTAATCCTTTTAGACAATTATATTGATTCCATTAATACTTCACTCAAATTAGATTGCACATAGTAAGAGAGTAAAACTTAAATTCATGATAAAAAAAAAAACATCATTTTCAATTGAAGTGGGGTTTCACTTTAGAGATGCATGGAAATAGTAAGGTGGAGCCTGCGCAGATTTAACAAATAATAAATTAATAAAAGAAAGCATAACTAACAGGTTGCCCGTCTAGCTCAGTCGGTAGAGCGCAAGGCTCTTAACCTTGTGGTCGTGGGTTCGAGCCCCACGGTGGGCGCTCCATGTCAAGTTTTTTCTTTTTCGAGTTCCTAGTTCTTCTTTCTAAAACTGCTTATACTTTCCGTTTCTTTTTAGTATTTTGATAAATAAATACTTTAATCAGTGAACCATAAAACAAATTTATTACTTTCTTTCATGATCAAGGTATGATTTATTAAGTCGAATAAATGTCATAAAAAAACTAAATAATAGCCAAAAAGCATGACAATTCAAAGAACTCTCTCTATATATTTTATACCAAAATGATTTGGACAGTAATTTTCCCTATATTTACTATTCACATTTTTTCTTACTCTTTTTTTTTTAAGTCTCTTTTACAATTTTTCGTCATTATATAATTATAAGAAGTTCAATAAAATTATATTTCCATCGAATGTACTCTCCTTTGGATCTAGGAACGGCCACATGTACTAAATATCCTGTCCAAGACAAGGAACTTACGCCGAAGAGTCCTGACAAATGATGATTCAGAAAGATTCGACATATCATATCATCACCAATATTATTTTCTTAAAAAATATCCTACTTTTCATTTACTTTAAATGTGCAGATATAGTTAGAAATCTAAAACAAAATATAGTGTTTTATCTGAAAAGTTGGATAGAATTTAATTTACTCCAAATTTTAGATGTATCATGTTTTTGTGGTAAATATTATAGATTGGATTTTAGAGATGCAAAATCTTAAATTTGAGTCCTTGAGTAATCTAACCACTTTATGTTGTTTTCTTGAAGTTTCATAATGTCTTATAACAAAACCTAAGTTATGAGTATCAAACTTGAGACAACTTAGTAAAAAATAATTTTATATTTTTCTATTACAAATTATGTGAATTCTTCACCGAAAAAGTTAATTAACACCTTTTTATTTTTTTATCAAGTGCATGTGTGTAACAGAAAAATATATTTAGTTCATTATTATTATAAAATGCATTTTTTGTATTTTACAAAATGCATTTTTGTATTTTAAAATTAGTTTCATTATCGACGATTTCATTTCCTTATAACATCTACTTAATTGTGAATAATTAAAAATTAAATAAGAATTACAAAAGTCTAAATATATTAATAAATTTGTAATTGTAAATATAATAACCTTGCAATATTACTGTATGGGTAACATTGATAGACAAAAGTTAATATATTTTGTAAAATCGCTAAGGGAACATATACATATATATTTGTTTTTTAAAATTACAAATTAATACACCATTCAATAGTATTCGGTGCACATGTGTAATACTAGTAGGTCCAGTAAAAAAACCACGATGGAAAATCAATTTATACTTTATCTCGTAATTTTAACTGTTCAAGTTCCAAGATATTTTATTTCAAGGTTCATCTCATATTTTATTGTACTGCAACACGTTGTATTTATCACTAAAATTAATAGTTACTTTTTAAACTTAAAAAAGTGCGATTGATGTACAGTACAATACAAAAATCAACTATTAATTGATTGTGCTAGTACACACATGTGTAAATGAGGTTTGGATAACCCAACAATAAACTAAATAAAGGAATTGGAGTAAAATAGGATTAACCTGTGTAAGTGTCGGGCATGTACAAGCAGCTCAAGAAAGCTTCATATCTTAAGCTCGTTGATTGAAAGCTCCTTTTCTGATAAGAGCTTAAGTTTCTGTGCAAGGTGAGACGACAATCGGATAAACAGAGAATTCAATACAAGTATACACACCTACAATGAGCGCCTATCGTTATTTAAGTTTGAAATGATGACTCATGTGGCATGAAACACACTACCTGCTCACAGTTGGTGCACAGTCTAACATCAATAATACACACCTACCATAAGCGTCTATCGTTATTTAGGTTTTGAATGATGATTCATGTAGTACGAAAACACACTGCGTGCTCACAGTTGGTGTGTAGACGAGTAAATTGCATTTTTTGTCTCAATAGGTCACAGTCCCGTTTCATTTTATCTCAAAGATTTATATTTGGTCATACTTGCATTTTTCGTCTCAAGATTTACAATTGGTTTCATAGTTGTATTTTTGGTCTCATCTATATATTTTCCGTCAAAATATTTTTGCACTTTTAGTCTAAAAATTATTTTGGTATTTTTTTTAATTCCAATTTGATAAATCATTTACAGTAGTATAAACCAAATACGAGATCAAATGAGCAAATATGCACATGAATTTTGTTAGTGATCCATTAATCTTGGGACTAAAAATAAATCTACGGGACCAAAATGAAATTAGACTGTGTTAAAAGAATAGACAATCCAATGGTTACCTCAATGTAATGAGCTGGATCTTCTATACTAGTTGCGCCTAGGATTATTTCCCTCCTCAATTTTGTTGTGAGTTTATGGCAAACCCGAATCTGAAGAGAATACCAGAAAAGCTAACTTCAAAGATGCCAAATCTAATTGCTGAAAAAATATGCACATATATATCCAGCAGTTTTTAGTTTTAACCTCAGATCTAGTTGCCCCACCAATTATGAAAACAAAAATGCGATTTCCGGTTAGCTTGGAATCACTCGGTGCAGTTGTTAAGGAGGAGTCACTGGAGGAAAAATGTTAACATAAGTTGCGCATTTAGAAGATAAGTGATTCACTTTAACCAGTCAGTGTGTAACAGAGAATTCAAACAAGTGCTAACACCTTCATAGCAAATAAATTATCCAAGTGGGATCCAACGGAAGAGTTGTTACCCTGAAGTTATATCATCAGAGAAGCGTGATTTGGCCCATGCCGCAGTTCGTCTTGATCGCATAGAATGTGGAACAGTCGATTGACCCGCTTTATCTGATGTAACTGGCGAGGCCCCATTAATCCTTTGGGACCCTTTATTTGAAGGGCCAGTAGGATTGTTTATGCAGTGGTATCCATCTTTTGGTAATTCTCCTTTGCTCAACTTTTCGATTATCTCCTGAGAAGAGAGATAAGCAAAGTTCTTTTTTTTTTT